>JAFISB010000041.1:0-141348 GCA_022560015.1 Diplodia mutila | reverse complement strand
TGGGGGCGCGGGGGGGTCGTGTGTTTCTCCCCCCCTCGCCCCTCCCCCCCCCCCCCCCCCCCGTTGGCCCCCCCCCCCCCCCCCCCCCCCCCGGGGTTGGACAGGGCAGCCCTCCTATTCCGCGTGGCCCAGGCCTTCTGCTTCCTCCAGCCAGTGCCCCCGGCTACTCGACGGAAGTGGCGCAGTGCCTCGTGGACACGCTTCGGCAAACGGCAAAGGTTGGAAGGCCTGTAATACATGCGGGTATTGTGATGTGAACGTCCGTGTGCACGATAGACCGTAGACCGGAAAACAGGTACGACGTTGGGACGAGCGGCTTGAGTTAGGCCACCCAGAACAAGCAGATCATCGTCCCGTTTCCGCTTTGCCCCAGCCACAAGAGCCCCGGACACCAGGCCATCTCCCTATTGTGGTTCTAGCTCGGTTTTGGCGTACTTGCATTGCGTCATGTTTTATCTTCATCGGCACGCCCATGCCGGCCGCGCCGTTGCGAAATCAACGAAGAAATTCTGTTTCGACCTCGGTACATTTTGTTGTTCAGAGCGCATGATCAGTTGCACACATAATGTGCTCATGATCAACGTTTATCTTCCTGAGAAGGCTGCTCTCGTGACCACCTCTCCAGCCATGTCTCAGTATTCGAAGCCTGTTCAAGGAAACGGCTTGGAAACGCATGGGAGAGATAACGATGCACATCAGATGCGTGTTTTCTCGATTGATTGCTACGATAGCCGTTTGAAAAGGGAATTTGAGGAATGATTGTTGCCTCAGCCAGTTCGCATACTCCATAAACCCCTCTGCCCTCTCCCGGAAACACAAAGTACCGTCCATAATAGGGTATCAGCCTAGACCTAGAAAACGCCATGCACTTGAAAGAATGCCACTGAAATCCCAACTCGGAAACAAGGTTGGTGAGAAAACAAGACTCAAAGAAATTAGCAACCATTGTAGATAGTTGAAGGGACGACCCGGACGTGCAGGCAGCAATGTGACAGCCTTGTCCAGCTCGACGCTCCAACTACCCAGGTAATATGTTGCTTTTACGCAATTTGAAAACTTTTACCTTCCCATCGAACGTCTCACCACTTCTCCCTCCCATCGAAGATTCCTTCAGCGAAACCTTCATCTTCCATGTCTTCATCCATAGCATCCTCGATTTCGACCCTAGTCCCCAAGGCTTCGCGCCCCTCCCTAATCATGTCCTTCAACCGATCGTTGATTTTCCGCATGCTAGTATCCCTCTGCCTCTCCTCCCTACGACGTTGAGCAGCAAGCATTTGTATCTCTGGCGGCACTGGCGAGTGAGGAGTGTTCGGCGACGAAAGGGTGAATGCGCTTCCAATTGAATGGGGACGAGACCGATTCGAGGCGGCACTAGCGGGGCGTCGCAGTGAGGCAGCACTATCCGGACGGCGTATCGAGGCAGCACTGTCGGGACGACGAACCGAGGCGGCACTATCAGGGCGGCGAATCGAGGCGGCGCTTTCTGGACGGAGCCCGGGGGAGCTGAGGCTGGAGATGGAGGAAGTGCGGCGGGCTACTGGGATCAAGGGGCGGCGTGGCCCCGTTGGCCGAGAGATGTTGACTTTGGGTGGCCTGCGCTTCGACAATCCCGGGGTGGCAGCTCGAAGTTCTTCATCCATGCGAGGCACCATGATCCAGGAATCCGGGCCGGAATCCTCGTGCTGCCGCTTTGGTGCGCGAACCGCATACTCGTCTTCGTCCAGCGGGTATTGGCCGGGTACGGGAGTACGTGAGATGTCGAAGGATGATGATGAGCGCACATGTCCGCTGAAGGTGGGAGAAGTGCCGTAGTCGTCGGTCGGGGCCTGCAAGGCGTACCCCTTTCCTTCCCCAGCATAGAAGCCTACTATGCCGCTGGAGCGCGCATACTCCCAGACCTTGCCAGCCGTGTCGGCGACGAAGGTGAACAGGCAGTTGCTCCAGCCACCGCCACCTCGACCGGGCGATGCTGGCTTCTTCCTCCTGTTGGCAGCTGGGCTCATGTCGGCAGCTGTTGTGTCGTCCGGGTCAGCACTCGCAACGCTCCATCTGCGGCGAAAGTTCATGTGAGGGTCGTTTCGGTGGTTGATGTCGTTGTCGTAGCTCGCAGCGACAGCGAGACCAGGGGTGTCGAGACCACCCGCGCATGTGTATCTTGTATTCACAAATGGCCCTGGGCTTTCCGCGTCGGACCGCATGATCGACGGTGTTTCGATGGATGCCGAATACGGCGTGTTATATATATCTCCGTTTGAAGGGGGATCGGCTCGCAAGCGTTTGCGGCTCGAGCTCGCTTGCGCGCTCTCCCTAACCCCGTGGCGGTGCGCGCCGGAAGAATAGGAACGAGTGGCCGGAGTGCGTGGAGGCTGAAAGAGATGAGCGCCAAATGCGGAAGACATGTCGAGGCCTGGAGCGAGACGTTGGCCGCACGGCCCCGCCATCCTGCGAGATTGCGACGGGGTATTGTACTCGGTGGGCGAAAGTTGCGGTAAAGGCTGTGGGGTGAGGCTGCAGGAGGCGAACCGCAGTAGGCAGCCGAGCGACCACCGGTCACAGAGGATGTGACGCTGGATAGAGTGGCCACATCAGCGTTGCGGAGCACAGCGCTGGCACAGGTTTGGAGGTTGGCGTCAGGGCCTCAACGAGCTGAGCCGTCTCCGCGCGCTGAGGGGGGCCGCTCGACAGAGCTACACCCCGGCAACCTCCGTGCACGGGCCGCAATCTGCAGATAGCCGGCGATCATGGCTACGCGCGTGCCCGTCTATCTTCCCAGCACGGCCAGCCCTGCATCTGAGCAGCAGACATTACCCACCGAGACATGTTTCACGCCGCATACGCCCCGGCCGGATGGTGCGGCGGGAGACCCTGCCTCGCCAAAGGGTGCGGATGCTGACGCCGCCGGTGCTGCCTGGCTCTTGTGCATGGCCAAACCGGAACCACCTATATGCTGTATTCGTATAATGTATCTTAATCGTGATAATGATCGTCTGTGCCCATTTCCTAGCATACAACAGAAACGGCTTCCTTAACACGCGCTTGCCTCAACCAACCAGTACTCCTGGTGCCATGACACCTTCTACACTCCTTTCGAGCGTAACCCGTCCCGGATGAACGCCAGGGTATCCAGAGCCTCGCCGCATGCCAACGTGGGCTTCAAGCTGCCGAAGACCGATGCAGGCTTATGCTTTTGCGATCCATCCGCTGTGAACTATGAAATCAAATATCTTGCCCCCCTTTCGCTCGTCAATCTTACATATTTCTCTTGCCGCCTTCTTCTTCAGACTGCCACCCTGCCGTATGGCCTCTTGCATCAGCGCATCTTTGATGGCCATGTAGGGCTTGGGCTTGAGGTGCAGCGCCGCACAGAGCTCCCGCTCTTCCGGCAGAAGCAAGTGCAGGTCCGCTGCATTCTCGTCGTTCAGCCTCATCGAAGGGAGACCTTGGATGGGTTGAACCTGGAACTTCTGCTTGTTTTGTTGCGGAACGACTCCATTTGTGTTACCATTTGCCAGGGGCTTCTCCGCTGGGGGAACTGAGTTTGGTGGGGTCGGTTGCCCGTTGACGGATCGGAGCGGCAGATCAGGGGCAGTCAGAGCCGTGGTAGCAGACGTGGTCTCCTGAGGCAGAGTGGGCTTGTTAATGCGATTGGTCGCTAACCGGTCGAACGAGCCGACAGGGGGCCCTCTCGTCAGTCGCGAATGCTTCTCTGCTTCGTACTTCTCGCCGGCCTTTAAAGTTGTGACTTGCATGAGCCTCCAATCTTGAAGCTGCCCGATCGCCTGTCGAAGATTGTGCTCGTACTCGAGGCCATCGCAGAATTCCTTGAAGTCATCATGTTGCATCATTCGAGCGAATGGTTTGGCCTTGTTGAGTAAATCTCTCTCCTCTTTTGTCCTCTTCTTATCAAGCGCTTGGTTTTTGCGGTACTCGAGGAGCCTGTGCTCAAAGAGGATCTTCTTCCGCTCGACACGGCCCGTGAGACGAGCATTGTAGATGTCCATAATGGTCATCTTAAGCTCCATTTCCGGTTCCAGCTCCCCTGTCTTCGGGTTTATGCCATCGCCGGGGTCAAATTGCATGTGCTGCACTGCCTCTTCGGCCTCGTTGAAGTATTCGGTCTCGAATTCAAGGCGACCGGGCATGAAGCCTTGAACTTCGTGACACGCAGGCACACTGGCTGTGGGCTTCTGCTTCGGTGTCGCGGGAGTCGCATTCTTGGCGGCATCTTTGCGCTCTTCTATCCTCCGCTTTTTCCTCTGCTGGAACTCCTCGCGAGGAACCGCATCGCTGAGGCGAGTGTCTTCGGGACTTGCGTGCTCGGGCAGGGGGAATTCGGAGCTGTAGATGTAGGTGTTGAAGTAATGGTCGCGGACCTCGTCTTTGGATCGGTATCCGCCAATGTGGTCTGCAATGTCTGCCCATGACCCAAGGCCATACGTCTCCGCTCCTTCCAGCAATGCCAATTCCTCGTCGGCGCCCCAGTCCTCCGTGAAGATGGGTATGGAATGCTGCTCGATGACGTGGTATGAATGGGTGCGAGGCTCGTGGTCGCGGGCTGTCTTGCCCTCCGAGAAGCACGGCACGCAAAGGTCGAACTCATTGCAAGCGGGGTTGGCACATCTTATGCGGACCTATGCGCACGGTGAGTGGGAGCTTGTTGGGTCTGGCGCGTGTAGGGGAACACGCACTGTGGCGGTGATGTCGACGGAGCACACGTCGCACACGTACTTGACGCCGCCCTCGGTGCTCCGCACGGCCGTCTTCTTTTTAATGACGCCCATATCGGCATCGGCGCCCGACGGTTGCGCGGCGCTTGTGGCCTCCAACTCCGCTCCGCCTGGGGATGGGTTGGCCCGCGGTCGTCCTCACGGGCCAGCCAACGAGTCGCGCGCTGCGCAGGGATGGTGGATAGCTGGGGGAAGGGGCGGACGAGCTTGAGCACGAGAGAATGTGGAGAGAAACTGCGTCGTCGGCCGTGGAGCGCGCCCCGCACTGCTGGAGTTGGTGTCGGGGGAGTAGGTCGTTGCAGTGCCGGAGAATCGGGCGCGCGCTGCGGCGCGATCTTTGGTCTTAGCGGCCCTAATCAACCCGGCCTGAACCCCCTCTCCCGTACCAGGTATACCACTCGCCCTTCACAGCCACCCTCAAACACGAGTTTGCCGACCCTACTGCGTGCAGGCCGCCGTGCATTTCAGCTTGGTTCTGGTCAGCGACCTGTCCGTTCGCCACTCTTTTCAAACCGCCTCTTCGCCCACCAGCCCCGCGAGACGGGCCTTCCCTTCCGCTTCGCTGCCCATCGTTCCGCTCTCACCTGCCGCCGGTCCTCGCAACCCCCCAGATTGCCGCCATGTCTTGGAAGCTCACCAAGAGTGCGTCCGCCATGATCGCCAGCCTAAGCGACACGATCTGACATTTGCACAGAGCTCAAGGAGACCCATCTCGCCCCGCTGGCGAACACCTTCAGCCGCTCCTCATCCACATCCACCATTGTCGACACCCCTAAGCCCAGCTCGACAAGCCCCGACGCCAAGGATCCCAATGGAATCGGTACGCCTCCCATCTACGTCTGAGATGTGAAGTAATAATGTAGCTGACATATCACAGCCGCATCTGAAGCGAACGCCAATGCGCCCGCGCCGCCGCTGAAGCCCGGTATTCTCATAGTTACACTTCATGAGGGCAAAAGCTTTTCGCTGCCGCCTGGAGCGGAGCAGGCCTTTGGCCACAGCAGCGGTCACCACCAAGGGTCGCTGTCGCAAGGAGGCGGGTATTCCGTTGCTGGCTCAATGCGCCCTGGCGGTGGAGCAGTAGCAGGTTCCTACGTCAAGGGCCACGGCAGACCGCAGTCAGCTACCGGGGCCATCAACCAAGCCCCGACCGTACATGGTCGTTACTCGGCTAAGCATCTGCCGTATGCGTTGATTGATTTCGATAAACAGCAGGTGTTCGTCAACGCCGTATCAGGTAATCCCGAGAATCCGGTTTGGGCGGGGGACAACACTCAGTATAAGTTCGATGTTTCCCGGACCACCGACCTCTCCATTTCCCTATACATCCGCAACCCCAATGCCCCGCCGAACGCTGGCCGCAACGAGGACATCTTCATCGGCACATGTAAGGTTAACCCTCGCTTCGAGGAGGCGCAGCCCTATGTGGAAGACCCGAAATCAAGCAAGAAAGACAAGGAAAAGGCGGCCGCGGCACACGCCGAGCACGAGCGATCACTTGGCCAATGTGGTGCCGATTGGATCGACGTGGCTTACGGCACGGGCAACCTCAGGGTCGGCGTCCGTTTTGTTGAGAACAGACAAGATCGCCTGACGATCGAAGACTTCGAGTTGCTCAAGGTCGTCGGAAAGGGCAGCTTTGGCAAGGTCATGCAAGTCATGTGAGTCGCTTAGATGTTTGATGTGCTGTCTGATCCAACAGAACACTGATAGATGGCAACAGGAAGCGCGATACCCATCGTATCTACGCTCTCAAGACCATTCGCAAGGCACACATCATTTCTCGCTCAGAAGTTGCACATACTCTGGCCGAGAGATCAGTTCTTGCTCAGATCAACAATCCCTTCATTGTTCCCCTCAAATTCTCATTCCAGTCACCAGAGAAGCTTTACCTTGTGCTTGCTTTCGTCAACGGAGGCGAACTCTTTCATCATTTGCAAAAAGAGCAACGCTTCGACATCAATCGAGCGCGTTTCTACACGGCAGAGCTGCTCTGCGCTCTTGAGTGCCTTCACGGCTTCAATGTCATTTACCGTGACTTGAAGCCGGAGAACATCCTGCTTGACTACACCGGCCACATTGCTCTCTGCGATTTCGGTCTGTGCAAGCTGGATATGAAGGATGAGGATCGGACGAACAGTATGTACTACCATGTGAAACGCGAGCATACCCCGCTGACGTTAAACAGCATTCTGCGGAACGCCGGAATACCTCGCCCCTGAGCTACTGACCGGAGGTGGTTACACGAAGACGGTTGATTGGTGGACGCTTGGCGTGCTTCTCTACGAGATGCTCACGGGTCTGCCGCCGTTTTACGATGAAAACACCAATGACATGTACCGCAAGATCCTTACGGAGCCCTTGCACTTCCCCGGCCCGGAGATTGTCCCCCCTGCTGCGCGGGATCTCCTCACTAGACTGTTGGATCGCAATGCGGAGAAGCGACTCGGTGCCAACGGTGCTGCGGAGATCAAGGCGCACTACTTCTTCCACAGCATTGATTGGAGAAAGCTTCTAGACCGCAAGTATGAGCCGAGCTTCAAGCCGAGTGTGGTAAGTAGCGAGTCATGCGTCCTTTGGCTTCGTGCTCTAAGCTGACACCACAAAGACTGATCAGAGAGATACGGCGAACTTTGACCGAGAGTTCACCTCCGAGGCACCGACGGACTCGTACGTCGAAGGGCCGATGCTTTCGCAAACGATGCAGCAGCAGTTCGCCGGCTGGTCATACAACAGACCGGTTGCCGGACTGGGCGACGCCGGAGGCAGTGTCGTGGACAATTCGTTCGAAGACGCTGCAAGGTAAGAGTAGATGAAGCGGTGACTACGATACCACGAGCAGAGACGGAACATGGCAAAGATGTCCTGTGTTCGGCTCTGTCATCGCGGCGGATGCGGACGGGAGCGGATATGGACAACTGGTTTGCGGGACGGCTGAAAAGGGATTTGTAGCAGGTGCTCTGGGCGTACCCGTTCGGGAAAGGAAACATGCAGTGCTCGAAGGGTTCATCGGAGTGAGTTTCTTGACAATTTTCCATGGGCGGATGGCGCTGCATTCGGGAAGGCTCTTCAGTTTTTAGGTGATAGATTTTCCCTCTTTTCTCAGGCTATCCAGATGAGTAGTGACCATCATGCTCCTTCCACGGCTGACGATCACGCAAGGGACGGCTTTGACGATGGACACAAAAGAATTGGTCTATGAGCGGGCTGACTTGAAGAATGAAAATAGCGGGCGCTTCCTGAATCCAAGGTTTACTATTCATCATGGTCTGGCGTACGCTTACGCACGGCTGAAGCAGAATCTGAAGTATTTGTGAGCAGCTGGTCGAGACATGGCTCCATGTCAGGCGTGCTGCTCCGCTCTCGGGCTCGCCTTGTGCACTGGCCTCTCGTCACTTATCGATGGGAGAAATCAGGGCTGCACGTGGGCCGAGTGCGCCGCCCACGGCCACGATGCTGCACCTGTCAAGGCATCTTGTTTGAATCGCGCGCGAAGGACAGCGACCAGTAATCTCGCGCAGGGTGGGTGAGGCGCAGTGGGGAGGTTGCATTCGTACGTGCTCTGTCATCCTTGAAGCGCTGATGACAGAGCTGGCGGGAAGCCCCACTTGAGAATCCGAGCGGCCGCCGTGCCTTCCTTGACAAGTGCCCCGCCTTCGCCATTACCGCCCTTACCACAGCACAACAACCGCAAGCTCCGGCTGATTGCGTCAGGCTCCGCCCCTCTTCAAGCAAAACTTCGCATCTGCCTCTCGCTCTTTACACTTCTCCTCCAGAAGGTACGCTGCTCGCCCTTCAATTGCTGCTGCCGCCGCTACTCATCCGTTGTTCCTCGCCTCAACGTCATAACTAACTGATTCCGCGCTGCGCAGCCCAACCATCCACCACCGCACATCATGCCCGGTTTCTCGCAAGCAAACGAGCTGAGGGCGTGGCAGCAGCTCCAAGAGCACCACCAGACCCTTGGCAAGGACATTGTCCTCAAGGAGTACTTCGCCAAGGACCCCCAGCGCTTCGAGAAGTTCTCCCGCACCTTCTACAATGAAGCCGACAAGTCCGAGACCCTCTTTGACTTCTCCAAGAACTTCATCACCGAGGAGACGCTCGACCTCCTCGTGAAGCTGGCCAAGGAGGCTGGCCTCGAGAAGCTGCGCGATGACATGTTCGCCGGTGAGAAGATCAACTTCACCGAGAAGCGTGCCGTCTACCATCCCGCGCTCCGCAACGTCGCCAACTGGCCCATGCAGGTCGACGGCAAGAGCGTTGTCGAGGACGTCGACTCCGTCCTACAGCACATGAAGGAGTTCACCGAGCAGGTCCGCAGAGGCGAGTGGAAGGGCTACACGGGCAAGTCCATCAACACCATCATCAACATTGGTATTGGTGGCTCTGATCTGTAAGTGGCTCAGTTGACGATAGCACCGGTCTAGGTGTCGGTATACTGATCGTTCTCCAATAGTGGCCCTGTCATGGTCACCGAGGCCCTGAAGGCGTACGGCAAGCGCGACTTCAAGCTTCACTTCGTGTCCAACATCGACGGCACCCACATTGCCGAGGCGCTGAAGGAGTCTGACCCTGAAACCACTCTCTTCTTGATCGCCTCCAAGACATTCACCACTGCCGAGACGTGCACCAACGCCAACACCGCCAAGCAGTGGTTCCTCGAAACGGCCAAAGACGACTCGGCCATTGCCAAGCACTTCGTCGCCCTCTCCACCAACGAGGCCGAGGTAACCAAGTTCGGCATTGACAAGAAGAACATGTTCCCCTTCTCCGACTGGGTTGGTGGCCGCTATAGTGTCTGGAGCGCCATCGGTCTGAGCGTTGCCCTGTACATTGGCTACGACAACTTCCACCAGTTCCTTGCTGGTGCCCAGGCCATGGACAAGCACTTCAAGGAGACTCCCCTTGAGCAGAACATCCCCGTGATTGGTGGTCTTCTCAGCGTCTGGTACTCGGACTTCTTCGGTGCTCAGACGCACCTCGTTGCCCCCTTCGATCAGTACCTGCACCGCTTCCCTGCCTACCTCCAGCAGCTTTCCATGGAGTCCAACGGCAAGGCCATCACACGCACTGGCGAGTACGTCAAGTACACGACCGGCCCCATCCTCTTCGGCGAGCCTGCAACCAACGCGCAGCACTCTTTCTTCCAGCTGCTGCACCAGGGTACTAAGCTCATCCCTACCGACTTCATCCTGGCCGCTGAGAGCCACAACCCTGTTCAGGACAACCTGCACCAGAAGTAAGTTGATTTGGAGCGCTGTCCGATTCCATGGAGACTGACTTTGACAGGATGCTTGCCTCCAACTTCTTTGCGCAGGCCGAGGCGCTCATGGTTGGCAAGACGCCCGAGGAGGTCAAGACCGAGGGTGCACCCGAGGAGCTTGTCAACCACAAGACGTTCCTTGGCAACCGCCCGACGACCTCGATCCTTGCTCAGAAGATCACGCCGGCGACGTTGGGTGCCCTGATCGTCTACTACGAGCACGTGACGTTCACCGAGGGTGCCATCTGGAACATCAACAGCTTCGACCAGTGGGGCGTCGAGCTGGGCAAGGTGCTTGCCAAGAAGATTCTGGCGGAGCTGGGCGACAGCAACGAGTCAAAGACGCACGATGCCAGCACCAGCGGTCTGATCAACGCATTCAAGCAGAAGGCGGGCATCTCCAAGTGACTTGGTGCGGAGGACAAAGGGCGCTCAAGATACCGACTATGAGGTGGAACAGGATAGATTGAACAAAAGCATATAGCGAGACGCGAATAACGAATTCAGTACGATGTTATCCCCGGAACCATGGACGTGGAGCCAGTGTTCTTCTGTGCGGCGTGGGCATGTCGATCTTGCGGGTTTCCAGATTTAGTGGGCTGCTCTAGTTCCCACACAGCTGGCCTCTCCGTAGCTGCTGCACCGCGCACCACCCGCAACACCCCACACGGCCACGGTTGCCGCCACAATGGCATTGTATATTTTGTAATCTCAGGGTAACGCTGCCGCCGCATTAAATTCTCCACCCATGATCGAAATGGCGTCGCGCGCCCTGTCCCTGCGGCTGGTGCTATCCCTGCTCCTCAGCTTCTACCTAAACCTGGCACATGCCGTCTCCAGCCAAGAACCCTTGAAGCCCCTGGAAGCACGAGGCTATGCGGTCGGAGAGGCGGTTCCGGTCTCTTGCCTCAATAGGACCATGTAAGTAGCTTTCCGGTCCGACGTCATCCAATACGAACCCTCTACTGACCCGGTCCCAGCGACACTGGCGAACACGTACGCGCAACCCTAAACCCCGTGCGAGTGGATTTCAACGCGCAAAGGCGCTCGAGGTCGAATAAGAACAAAGAACATGGCGGCTGATGGCAGAGACCAATACAGATCACAGATGCGTCGGGACAGCTCCAATACATCCCTTTCCCGGTCTGCAACGAGACGGGCAAGCCTCTGGAGCTTTATTTCGGTATCGAAAAAGGTAAGCATACCTCCAATGCCCTTTTCCGCATCTCCCTACGTCGTCGGCATAGACACATCGAAGTTGACCCGCATTTGTTTTCCGCCGCGCAGAAATGAATTGCACAATCGACTTCATCTCCGACCCTCTATTCCATCTGCTCGAATTCTACGTCCACAACGATGCGCCGCTCACCTGCCGCATCCCCGCGCGCCCTCTACCATCCTCTCCCTCCTCCTCCACAGACGACGACGACAGGGGTGGCGAATACAGCGTGGACGCGCTGTCGGAGACGAGCGGGGCGTTGGGCGGGCAGAGCGCGCGCTACACGCCGCTCATCGTCGCGCTGACGGGCACGTTGCAGCTGTCCCACCTGCACATCTCCAACCACCTCAACATGCTCCTGCACGCGGCGCCCAAGAGCGTCGCCCCCGGCACCATCGACGCCGCCGCCGCGTACAGCGTGTCGCACGCCTCGAAGAACACGAAGATCGTCATCGGCGACAGCCTGAGCCTCAAGCTCAGCGTGCGGTGGTACCCAAGCCCCGTCCTGCCAAGCGGCTGGGCGGGCGTGGGAGGGCACGTGTACATGAGCACCATCGTGTATTGCATGTTGAGCGCCGGCGCGGCGACGGCGGTGTGTTTTGCGTGGTTTAGGGGGGTGGAGCTGCCGAGGCGGTTGAAGAGATACGGAAAGGACAGGGCGATTGGCGTCGAGAGTCAAAGGGGCTACAATGGTTACGGTCTTGGTGGTAGTGGTGGTGGTGGTGGGTATGGCTATGGTGGTGGGAAAAGGGATTGAGGTTATAGAAAGTTGGTATTGATTAAGAAGAGGGCAACGGATTGGAATGGTATAATTCTTCGGAGAGACGCACCATACGGAATTACTGGAGGTGTATGTTGCGCATATTGTTGAAGGCGTATTGTTTCTGCGCGTGATGGCATATGGGCATCTGTATTGCTAATTGCGCGGATAGAGAAAAGCATGTCAGCTTATTCGGACATTAGATCACGTGCTTATCAGAAGTGAAAGCCAGGATATGAGCTTGGATTTAACCCTGCGGTCTAGTTTCGCGGATCACTTGCTTCCCTTCCCCTACCTGAAGCAGTGTTTGGCTAGAGGGGGGGTTTTTTTTTTTACGTTGACGTCGTCTCTTCGCGAAAGCCAATTGACAGCCTCCAACATCAATATTTTTGTGGCGACATGATGTTGTGTCTCCTTCATTGTCGACGGCATTGGTGTCAATTGCATTATGGCTAAGAAATGAATCAGTGATCTTGGAACCGGGTTATGCGCAAAAGTGAGCGTTATGTTCGTGATGTTGGAATATTAGGGTGAAAAGGCTCAAGATGGTTTGGTTCAGGCCGTGTATCACATTATTGGGCGGTCAAATCTTCCATCATCAAGTTGCATATATTCCTTCCGAAAGGCTCTCAAAGAGTAGAAGTTAGTTATGTTAGTGTCAGCCGTACGTATGTACAACGGTAATTGAGGGGGGTTAAGTAATCAAAAGTCTCATGGACTCCAGCGACGCTCAGAAGTTGTTGCACTGCTTGACCTCATCTTCAGTGCCTGAATACTGATAGCATGAGTACGCTTCTCCTTCTCTACAATTCTTTCTCCTTCTTCGCACCAATCTTCGATTGAGCATCACGAAGTTCTTGCTGGCCTGTCGCAGGTACTCCAGCCACCGCGTCATGGCCATACACCGTCGCCAACGTCTTGTGGAAAGTCCATTCAACCGCCTTCTCCACCGGCTCATCGAAAATGTAGGGCAAGAAAGGCACGACAGCCAGACCAAGCTACAGCACTCTGTTAGCAAGTCGCCGTTCCAAATGCGGAAGAGCGAAACTTACCCCAATCGGACCCCAAGTCCGGATCTTCGGATTCTTATGATTCTTCAGCGCCTTGCCCGAATACTTCACGGTGCTATGAATCGTGAATGCTGGCAATCCCATACTCGCAAGGCCCTGGAATATGGCCCTTTGTGCCATTACGGTCCGGTAATCCTCGAGTATGGGCACCTTGCCAACCGGCTGCTTCTGGTCGCCACCGACGATACCCGGCCCTAGTTGCATCGTATCGGGCTGCGGTGCGGCAAGCTTGTCAGAGCTGACGACAGGCTTGTCATAGTCTTCGCCCCACATCGTGCGCTGGTTGCGTAGGTACGCCTTGTAGCCTTCGTTGCCCACGTCGCCGACCAAGTATGCCCACGAGACACCGTAGGCGGCTTTGACCATGTACGGGTGCGCGATGGGGCGGAAAGACTCTCCAATATCTGAAGTGTACGCCACATAGCGGTGCGCAGACATGAGGATCGTGCGGACCCGCGAGGCGTAGGCGGCATAGCGGATGTTAGAATCCGTGGATTCGCCAGTGCTAGAGCAGAGAGCTCAGTCACACCCAACGAAATATGGTGAGGGTTGACGTACTGGCCCTCGTACAATGCCTCCCACAGCTTCTCCTCATCGTCGAGTGTTGCTTGGATGGAAGGCGGCAGCTTCTTGGGCGGCACTGGCTGCTTGCTGAAGTCCGGGCGCGGCTCGCTGCGCTCGCGCGGAATGTCGCTGAAGTCGTCGTCTTTAGGCATGATGAGCGAGTGTGGGTAGAGCCAAAGTCAAGCTTCAGGACGAGGCAATGGGGCAGGTTATGTAGGCGCGGGCAGAACTCGGCATGTGCGACTTTGTTGCCTTCCAGTTCTCCGAGCGAGTGGATTGGACTGGGCCTGACGGGAGGGCACGACCGGGGAGGGACGGGATCGCGCGCAACAGTGACGCATGCGATCGTGGCTGCTGTTTCGTGGCGCAGGCGGTGGCTGGTGGCTGGTGGCCGCATCACGTGAAGCTTCCCTTTCGGCGCCGGGGCGGAGGAAGCAGGCCCGCGCAGACGACGAAGAGCGAAGACCAGAGAGCTCTAGCATTCCCCATCAATTGCACCTGCCACTCGCCCGCAACCCCATCAGCTCCTCCGAACCCCGCAACCATGGTCGCCTACTACGAGATCGCTGGCCGCAAGGTCGGCTCCCACGTCGTGCGTACCCTCCAATCCGTCGCTCCCACGCGCCGCTGGCCCAGCTCCGATTGCGCAACCCATATTTCCCAACCCTCATCGACTGGCCACTGTCGACGCGCACACTTTCCGCTAACTAGTTGCTCTTCTCGCAGCTCGCAATGGGCGTTCTCGGCACGCTCTTCGGTGGCATCTTCGCGGCCACCGGCGGCAGCAAGAAGGTCGCCAACGCCACCCCTCCGATCAACGCTGCCAGCAAGGACGAGGAGAACTTCATCCAGTATGCCTCCACAGTGCCAGCATTCTGATCCTTACCCAACGTTGCCTACCGCTCATTCAGACAATGTTCGGGCTCGATGGAACACCGCTAGCTAATACACGAACCACAGGGAGTTCTTGAAGGAAGCGGAAGGAAAAGACTCGAAGCATTGAGCTGCGTCTGACTTTGACCGATCTTGAGAGAAGGCGAGAAGGCGTGGATTCCCCGGTTTGATGGCTCTCGGCCTCTGCATCTGGAGCGTTGACGAATAGAACTCGATGGGAAAAAGGCAATTGCTCTGGCTACGGCCACTGGGATTGGCTTTGCTGCAGTGCGGGCCTTGACTCCTGTACATACGGCAATTGTACGAAAAGCAAAGACATGATATTTGTTGCTCGTGATTTTGTTTCGCTGTCGACTTTAGCTTCCATGGACCTCACTACCACTGCTGGGTGACTGGTATCGTTGCCTATCCTGCGGCGAGCGCCGCTTTCCTCTCATTTGCTCGATATACTCCATCTCTTCAAGCCCACGTTCCGGGTTCCGAGTGACGGACAAGGGTAGGCTACGCGCGATGAACATTTCACCTCAACCCTCGAATACTGATGATCATTATGACCAAGACCACCATTCAAACTTTCAGATTCCCAAAAGGCAAAAGGCTCTATCCGTCCATCCCGCCCAAACGTCTACGCGGACGGCCATATATAACACGGAATACGGTATCGTTATTCATCTCAGTAAAGTGGAAAGCAGCGGCATGTTACGCAACTCCGCTCATGCCGCATCAATCGGCAACCCAGGCGTCGTCGGTCTACTCTTCTCAATGGTGAAGAACGCCACATTCTCCCTCAAAGCGACGTACTCGCTATCCGCGTACCCCAGCACGTCATGAATCTCCGTGCCCTTCACGCCTCTAATCCTTTTGATCTCGGCAGCCGAGTAATTCACCACCGCGCGGCCCACCTCGAAGGGGGCCGGATTCTCCCTCTCGAAGCCACCAGCGGGCGTTTCTGTACCAGTAGCGGAGACGGAGGCGGTGGAGGCAGAGGCCTGGGGAGCACGCCTGGGGGCGCCGGGAGTGCGCCTGACGACGACGATGCGCACGGCCTCCTGCTGGTGGAAGTGGCCGTCGCAGTCGACGACCCCAACGGGCAGCAGGCCGGCTTTGTCGGCCAGAGCGCGGTAGGCTCCTTCGTCGATGTACACGGTGCCGTGCGGCGCCAGGCCGTGCAGCAGCCAGAAGTAGCGATCGCGGATCGTCTGCACCTGCGGCAGAAAACGCGTGTGCAGCGGGGCCGCGAGGCCGCTGGCAGGGTCGACAATCTCCGCCGCAGCTGGGGTGGGAGTGCCTGGTCCCCCGGAGGAGAGGTCGAGCCCTGCGCCGGCCTTGTCGGCAAGTTGTTGATCGTCGTCGCCGCCGGTCAGGGAATTGCGGCTCGAAGCCATGGACGCCTGGAGCGCTTTCTGCGCCTCGGCGTACTTAACGATGGCGGCAATGTTACCGGGCTTGGAGGAGCGCGTGATGACGGTGGTAACACCCGCGGAGGTGGCCAGACGAGCGGCGACAATCTTGGTCGACATTCCGCCCGTTCCCAATGATGAACCGGCGCTCGAGACGTCGGCAACCAGCTCTGCGATGTCCTCGACGACCTCGATGGGCTTGGCATCCGGATTCGTGCGCGGGTTCTTGTCGTATAGGCAGTCGACGTCCGTCATGAGGAACAGGTAGTCCGCTTGTACCATGCCCGCCGTGATGGCGGAAAGGGTGTCGTTGTCGCCAAACTTGATTTCCGTGACGGCCAGCGTGTCGTTCTCGTTGACGATGGGGATCACGCCCATGTGTAGCAGCTCGTGGAAGGTGTTCTGGGCGTTGAGGTACTGCGTCCGGTCGGCAATGTCGTTGCGCGTCAACAGGATCTGGGCGACGGGCTGGTTCATGTGGGCGAACAGCTGGTCCCAAAGACTCATCAGGCGACACTGCCCGATGGCGGCCAGCGCCTGCACCTTGGGTAGGTGTTTTGGGCGGCGAGGCAGGTCCATCCGCCGCAGAGCGACGCCAATGGCGCCGGAGGAGACGATGACTACGCGGTGGCCATCCTTGTGCAGCTTCACGGCCGTCTCGACTATGGTGCTGAGGATAGAGAGCAGCGGCTCGTGGGTCTTCTCGTCGACGATGGATGACGTGCCTAGGCGAAGCTGTCAGTAACTTTTTTTGCTCCCCCGCAAGTCGGGGCTGCGAGGGTACAGGCGATGCTGTACCGAGCTTGATTACTATTGTCAGATGCTTCTTCATCTTGCAAACCGTGGCCGCGACATCAATGGCGAGAGCGGGGCCTCATATACGCCCGTTCGAGTGACTCTACAGCGTACGCCCTGCATGACTCGCCGATGCCGGAAAATTGACTGACCGCCTTCGCGGGAATTCGTGCTCGCCGCAAACCATCCGCCCGTCTCGGCAGTTCGGCAGCGCATCCCATATCCAAACCCGCATCAACAACCGTCTTCTGCCCGAGTTAAGCTCGAGCCGTCCCGATCGCCGCTCCAACCCCAATTGCATCGCCCGATAGCCCACCATGGCCGAAGCAATGGACCCAGAAACCAAGCCCACAGCCGCCGCCGCCGTGCCGCGACCACCCACCAGCACTGCCGACCAACCCGACCCGAGCTTCTACAACTGGCGCACCTTCTTCTCGATCCTGTCGGGGCAAGCGACGCCGGATGAGCGGCGGCAGTACTTCCTCAACCGCGACACGCTGCGCGAGGACCGCGACATCGCGCGCGTCGAGGCGCACCGCGACTGGGCCTTCCAGTACTCGCCCGTCGTACGCTTCATGCGCGACGAAGTCCAAAAACTCGGCGGCGACGTGGGGCCCCACAATGTGCGCTGCCGTCGCTGCACCACCGCCCAGGGTGGCGGCTTCGATGTCGACTACGGCGTGCTCATCTGCGCGAACCACATGCGCAACAGAGGGCACGTCGAGGACACGATCGCGCATGAGATGGTGCATGCGTATGATTACCTGCGCTTCAAGGTTGACAGGTGGAACTTGCGGCACCAGGCCTGCACGGAGGTGTGTGGACGTGATTTCTCCGCGAGCGATTGGTTCGAGGATTACGAGAGAGAGAATGATGGCTGACTTGACGTCTTTCGGCAGATCCGGGCTTCAACACTAAGCGGAGAGTGCAGGTTCACACGCGAGTTTTTCACCAGGAACCAATGGCGATTCACAAGCCAGCTGCAAGACTGCGTCAGGCGGCGAGCGACGCTCTCCTTGATGGCCAGGCCAGCCGTCAAGGACGATGTTCATGCCGCACACCTAGTCAACGAGGTGTGGGACAGCTGCTTCCTGGATACGAGACCGTTCGATGAAATCTATAGGTAAACGAGACAGAAGAAGGAAGAAAAGTGAAAAGGCTTGCACTGGAGCTGTGGGAAGTTTTCCTTAAATTTGAGATGATGGATATCCGAAACCTTGTACCATTAATTGTTGCATAGCGGCGGCGTTAGGGTTGCCTTTGTACCGCAAAACCAATTCAACTCCTTACCAAAACAACCCGAAACTCCACGCCATATGCCAGCCCTTACACCGAAACACCCTGTGCCAGTCCCCCACCAGCGCCGAAATCAATCATGAAAAGATCCAGACCTCCTGCACCCGCTTGAAATCACTCGCCACCAGCTTTCTTGCTTAACAAACATCCTCTCGCATCGTAAACATGATTGCAATCCACAGACTTCATCCCCGCAGGATCATGCGTCAGACTTGTCACTCGTGCGGCTCTTGCTCGAACCAGAGGTGCGGATGTAGCTCCTCTCGCCCTTCACGCAGTGTTTGATGATCCAGGGGTGCTTCTCAACCTCCTCAAGAGGCAGACGCTTCTCAGGGTCCAGAACGAGCAGCTGTAATCCACGTTAGCGCACCGATCCAGGCGAAACTGATGTCTCGTTTGCAGACTAACCTTCTTGATCAGATCCCTAGCATCGGGGCTGACGAAGCTGGGGACGGTCATTTCGGCCCTTGCGATCCTGCGTTGGGTCATGACGGGCGTATCCTCGAACGGCGCCTCTCCAACCAGGAACTCATACGTCAAGACACCCAAACTCCACAGATCGACCTTCTCGCTGTAGTAGTTCTCGGAGCTGCCGGGCTTGATCATCTCCGGGGGCAGGTAGTCCAGAGTTCCGCACATGGTGTTGCGACGGTTGTTCGGGGCGTGGACGCTCCAGCCAAAGTCGGAGATCTTGATCTCGCCGTGGATGCCGACAAGGATGTTCTCGGGCTTAATATCACGGTGCATGATGTGCTTCTTGTGCAGGTACTTGAGAGCGCCGGCCATCTGGGCGATGTACTGGGCGGCCTTCCACTCGGGGAAACGCTGCTCCTTGCGCAGGTGCTTGTACAGCTCGCCCTTGCCGGCGAACTCGAGGATCAGGAAGATGCGCTTCGAGTCGTGGAAGTGGCCGAAGAGGCGCAGGATGTTGGGGTGGGCCAAGTTCGACTGGATCTCGATCTCGCGGCGCACCTGCTTCTCGACCTTGCCCTGCTGCAGCTCCGACTTGTGAAGCACCTTGAGCGCGCACACGAAGCCGGACTGGCGCTCCTTGGCCAGGTAGACGCGGCCGAACTTGCCCTTGCCCAGCGGCTTGCCGATCTCGAACATGTTCAGATTGAATTGGCGCGGGGCGGTGGGCTGCTTGTAGAGAACGGAGTCGGAGCTACGGTGGTGCAATTCGTCCGAGGGCCGCGGCTCGGTGCGCTCGCGCTCACGCTCGCGCTGAGCCGTCTGGGACGGAAGGGTGATCTTGGCAATTGTGTTGCTGCTGTACGCCTTCGGGACATTGGGTTGCTGTAACCTCTGCAGAGGAAGCTTGACGCGGCTGCCATTGGTGTTGCCTCCCAGGCCGGCGAGGTTCACTGCTGTGGAGAGAGAGCCCTGAGGTAGTGTTGGCAACATGCTTGCTTTGGAGGATGGAGGGTGCATTTCCGTACCTTGGACTTGTGCTTAGCAAGATTGGCGGCAACGTTCTCGTTCTCATTGTTGATGGAGATGCGCTCGAAGGCGGACTCGAGGGTTTTTGTTGCCATGGCTGGGGATGTATGGAGCGAGATGGGTGGGATTCACGCGGGCTCCGGGGAAAATGGAGAAGTCGTCCTTGGGTGGGAGACGGGTGGTGGGCGGCGGCGCAGAAGAAGCAGGTTCGCGGAGTGTTTACGGCTGTCTCCACAGCAACAATCGCCGCCTCTCGCCAGCCACTGCAGCCGCCGCGCCCGCCATACCTATGCATGACGTCTACCCTCGCGCTACCAACTGCGCAAACCCGGATTGAACTCGCGGAAAATACCACGGTCTAGACGCAATCGAACGACCCCGCAGGAACGTGTTAGCGGTGCAGACGCAGAGCCTCCACCTGAGGCGCGGCAACGAGTACCGGGCCAGGCCCCCGCTCTCCGAAAATGAGCCGCCTGACCCCAAGCTACCTGCGCACAGCTATCACCCCCCCGCCGCCGCAAAGACCTACAGATCCATCAAGAGCCTCTGTCGCCCCGGGCTCCGGCTCGATCACAATGAACACTGCGTTCCCAGCCCCCGCCGACCGGGGCAAGTCAATTACACATGAAGGATGGAACATCACCACGCGCAAGCTACCTATACTGAAGGCCGGGCCAATCGACGACATGACGACCAGACTGGGCATTGCTCTGCCCGAGATGATCTTCGGCGACAACGCCATGCGGCTCGAGCACATTGCGACGGGATGGAGCATAGAATTCAACGCCTTCGACGCGCTGGACCGTGTCGACAAGACGGGCGAGAAGATGCTCGAGGTTGCTTACTCCAAGGAGTGGCAGAAGACAAGGTGAGGCGCGGGCACACGCTGGGCTTCGTAATCGGCGCAAGCACTAAGAACCTACTCCAAGGCAAAACCACGCCTCGGAAATCAAAGAAGTAGTCAAGCCATTCGACTGGTCATTCAGCACCGACTATGCCGGCACTGTCCCCTCGGAATCCTCCCTCAAGTTTGAGGAGACAGAAACTATGATACCCTTGGCGTTGCTCAAACGCCCCGATCCCATCCTGTTCTTCGACGATCTCGTGCTCTACGAAGACGAGCTCGCCGACAACGGCATCTCGCTCATGTCGTGTAAGATCCGCGTCATGCCCGCCCGCTTGCTGCTGCTGTGCAGATTTTTCCTACGCTTAGACGACGTCATCTTCCGCATCCGCGACACCAGAGTCTTCATCGAGTTTGGGACCGGTGAGGTCATCCGTGAGTACACGGCTCGCGAAGAGAAGTACGACGCGGTAAAGAAGAAGATGGCCATTACTAGAGAAGATGTGCCTGCGCTCATGAGAGACCCAAATCGCCTTGTCGAGCACGTGCCAATCATCGATGGAAAGCTGGAGAAGTGTGTCGTCAAGTAAAAATCCATTAACCGTACAACGCTCGTGTCGAAATGCGGTTCTGGCCCTAGCACTGAGCACTGCAGCTTCGAAGTGACGCCGGCGTACCGGTACGGACTACGGGCGCCTGCCAACGCACGCTCACTTTGCGCTGGGCGTGAGCAGGTAAAACAAAGGTTTCGCGACGGACCAACAAGTCACGCCTTGCGCTCAGGGGCACAAACGGCGCGAGGCTGCCAAGCTGGTTATCGAACCGCGGAGAATGGAACGGCGCGTCGAACCATGGTTGTGCTCACGGGAAAACACACGGTCACACTCTGTCGACATGCAGTACGTAATTTTCAGGGACAAGCCCACAATCACCGAAGAGGAAAATGCTTGACCATGGAATGGCTTCAAATTATCTCATTCAATGCATGGCCATCTAGCCCCATACTTGGGAACGGCGTAAAAGCCCTGATGCGTGAACATGGGAACAGAGTAGGCGGACCCTGTCCTATCGTCGTAACGTGGTAAATGAGCACGGCCAAGCACCTTCAATCCGCGGTAAGTCAGTTCCTGTGGCTTGATTGTAGGCCATCGGACTTTTCGCTATGAACGTTCTGCCAGCTGGGAGTTCTCAAGATGGCGTATAAAAAGCTCCTTCTGCCCACTCTCCAGTCTCTCTCTTCAACCCATACAGATCTTGTCTTACGAACGACTCTTCTCCAACACAAGACGACTCTACCAACACATCCTCCCATCACCACCAACCAAACAAGATCACCATGGACAACAACGGCAACACCAACAACGACACCACGAAGGTCTCCCAGGAGATCAACTCGACCAGTCTCTCTGACATGAACAACCTCAGCATCCCGCAGGTCTCGGGAGCCTTATGCTTCCGGCGCGAAGACCTCGTCGGCGCTCTGCGTATGCAGAACGCCAGCGGTCTGTTCTGGGAGCGCCGGCAGTACGACGACAGAAAGGCGGCCAGGGCCGCCGAGTGCCAGTCGACTTTTGACTGGCCATCCAAGAAGAATTCGGTGGTCAGATTCGCCGAGCCGCTGCCCAAGTGGCAACGCGAGTAGCCAGCACTCTTTCCCCCTCTTTTCCCCTCCCATATTTTTTTACTGGGAGGTTTTTGAGGTTTTAACGAGGCTGGTGGGTTTCCTTATAAAAGTTTCTCCCAGATACCCAGCGGATGGGCTGCACTGTTTTACTCTACTGCTTGTTTGCTATTTTGGGTTGCAGCTCATCCGTAAAAAGAGCACGTCTTTGTAGCCACGACCTTGCCGCAGCTGCCGTGACCTACGGTACTTTAAACGTATAAAAGGTCTACAAGGCATCTAGTCAGCAGGAATTCAGCAAAAGTTTTGATACTGATGTGATTGAAGTATCTCGTGTGCTAATCGTCACAAATCCCAACCAGGCCTAGCGAATGGCTCACTTCTGCTGCAAGGTGTACACATAGTCGCACTAACCAGCTGTGTGATGACTGAGTGTCAGTCTCACAGCCGCTAACAGTCTTCCGATAGCTGATCCGCCTTTCAACAAATCGGAATGGGCAATGCACTTCTCCCGAGGCTACACAGCGTAACGCAACAGCGAGGCTGTGCATTTGTCTGGCTTCACTACCTGTGCGGAAGAGTGGTCCAAGCAGCCACTGCAAGGCTAGCTGCTCTTTGGCACTTAAGTGAGGGGCCTCGCTGCGGCGGCCTTCTCGAGTCAGCTTCCACTCCCTACTTCTTAATCTTGCCTCATCAACACCAGCTTTCATCGGCCGCCCAGGCCACCCCGTCGAGCCGTCTGCCGCACTTAAGGTCGGCGAGCCTTTGCCATCTTCCTTAAATCAAGCCAAACACCTAGCCCGGGAGGCGGAGCCTTGCCATGGACTGTGCAGAGCAATCGAGCACCGCAAATGAGTCATACTCTACACCACGTGGGGCGGAAAGGAAGAGCAGCCTTGCACTGGAACTTCTTCGAGAAACAAACACGACAAGAGTACTCGTGAAAAGTTTGACGAAATCTCCTGTGGGCTTTCCGCCGATTCTACCAACACCATTGCCATAACAAGGCCTTTGCCGATGGCTTGCCAAACCTTGGTAACCCAAAATGGTGTGAGCCGGAGGGTACTAAAACGTATTTACCAGACGGTTACGTTTACGCGATCTAGACTCTCCAAATTGAACCTTGGCCAAATATCGTTCAGTGGGCAAATGCAAATAGAGCTTACTGCAGAAGAGTGCTTCGTAGCGATGAGCATGCGGGAGCAACTTTTGCTGAGGTCGAACAGATCTTGGGTCGATCTTTTCCTGGGGGTTTTTGTTATGGTATGGTTTCCCGGAGTTTTACTTTGACATTGCACTCCTCTGGCTGCATGATCAACCCGTCCGGAGGAGACGTTTCGATTCCGACAAATTAATGTACATGCACTCTTGGTTACTTCTTGGCTGGGAAGGGAGACTTACCCCTTGGTCAGCATGGACACTATCATTTGAGTCGTTTAGAAGATCAATACTGTTGTTGGGTTTATCAATTCAGTAACACTTCAACGATTGAGCCGAAAGTTGAATGGCTGCAAAACGGACTCGCTGGAGAAAGGCGCCACATCAAAAACAACTACAGCTTCTGAAGGAAGCTATACGAGCAAAAGCCTCCAAGTTACCACATCAACCTTGGATGGAGCTTGGGCGAGTAGAGCAGTCAGTCTAGGGTTCATAAGATCTAGAGGACATAGAAGTGGAGCTACGACCACTCTATCCACTCTATTGAAAAGGGAAACAGGTCTAGAGACAATGCTAAAGGAGTTTGGAAGTTGCAGCTTGAACGGGGTTGAAACCGATGGTTTGAATAATTTGAACTATCGAGCAAGCTTTGTAAGAATGATGAATTGCTTTTTGAAGTCCCGCGTTCCCATATTGGAACGAGTTCAAATCCATGACTTCTGAAAATGAAATGCTCGTTTCTTGCGGAGGTTCTTCGAAAATGGTGTGCTGACAATCGTGCAAACCTGCGGAGATTCGAGAATCCGATGCTAAAGAAGCAGCCTTTCGCCCATTTCGCAGCTACTGCCCACAAAGTCTTGTACCCATGAGATGTCTATATTGTATCCGATCATAGCGATTCCGTGGATGATGGCCCTGCTACGGCATCATCCACAGGCTATCTCAAGTTGTAAATGAAACTCGGAAACACCACAGGAGCCTTCCACGCTTCTAAGATGACCTGGAGGACGGTAGGCCCATCTTCTGGAGAAGCATCTGTAGGTGTAGTCAAAAGAGTCTAAAAAGAATTGGTAGAGGAAAGCTGCTACTGGCCTTTTCCTGGATCTATTTCGGCGTACTCGAGCCAACGATTGTTGCTCGCCTTCTTCCATGTGCGGATGGCACCGTCGTCACCAGTGGACACGAGGAGATCGCCTGCATCATGGTTACCAAAATAGAACAGGTTGTCTTCACAAAGAATTGCTCGCATACCCATCTGAGAAAACGATACACGCCAGGCCGCTCCGTGGTGGGAGTCTAACTCTGCGACCATCTTGACATGGTGCTTGACGCGGCCGGGATCTTGATCGTTCTCATGGCCGTCACCAACTCGAGATGCACCGGCAAGGCCCGCTCCAATGCCCGATGGCGCGTTACGACGACTGCGAGGAGATGGCTGGGGTTCAGGTGCGGCCGGGGCAGCAAGGGTGGACTGCTGCGGGCTTTCGGGAGTGGAAAGCTCATATATGCGGATCGAGCCGTCCTTGCTTGCAGTCGCTATAATGTCGGCCCCGCGCATAGAACCATTGGCCCATGCCACGTCGCGGAGAATGCTCCGCGAGCCGGTAAGCTCGGCTGCAACGTAGAAGCGGCGGTTCTTGTCGCTGCGATAGACCCTAACCACATCCATGGCGGCGACAGCGAGTGACAGAGCGCGTCTGTCTAAGCCCGCATTGACCGCACTCCAGCATGGCAGTTGCTCCTTGTGGAAGCACACCCGGAAACTTGCCTCCTCGGAGCGTGAGGGAGGTGGTTGCAAAACCTGCGTTTGTGCAAGAATCTGCCATTCGGAGAGGTTTCCATGGTCGACGGGCTCGTTAACGGTAAGCATGCCGTCACGAGTGATGAGCGCGACCCAGGTTTCTTGCATGATCTGTTTGAAGTCGAGTGACATGAATGGCGTGCGCGTCTCGGAGACTTGGTTGTAGATGAGCTTGAAGCGACGACCGGAATTGGCGATTTCGGTCACATCCTCCTGCCAGACTTTGAAACGGCCGTCTTCGCCGATGCTGCCAATGACCTCACCCATGAATGGGCCATTCCATTTGACCTGCAAGTCATCAGTGTCACCCCAATGTCACTCGAGCGAGCTGCACGGGGGACTGAGATGGCGTGGCGAGCAGAGCGGGCGCGAAGATAGGAAAGACGGCAGGTGAGGACTGACTCACTTCGACGATTTCGGCATCATGCGCCCTCCAGCTGTCGACCAGGGACCAGTTTTCGTCCTTGCGGTCCCAGACCTTGAGGCGGTGGTCGGACGAGGCGGTGACCATGCGGTTTCCGAAGAAGTTGAAGTCAACGGCCAGGACCAGGTCCTGGTGGCCGTGGTCGAAAGTCTGGAAGCCCTGGTTCGCGGACATGTTGCGGGTGGCTTGACGGGCCTTGGCCTCGGAGTCGCGCAGCTCCTGGTAGGCGTCGAGATGGGCGTCGGCTAGAGGTCTAGCTCCATATTCGAAGGTCAGTAGCGAGGTGCTCTTGCGCAGGGCGTCGGCATGGTAGGTTTTCTCGGAGGGCTCACTGCTGACGATGATGGGCACGAGGCTCTGAGCGCGGCGGTGGTGGGAAGTGGGGTAGTCCCTGTCGCGGTCCCTTGGCGACAGCGAGGCGTCGGAGGCGGCCTGCGACGGCAGGCGGCTGGGGGTGAGGGATTTGAGAAACTGCGGGCGGGCGAGCTTGGTGGTGACCAGGTCGAGCTGGGCCTGGATGGAGTCGCGGCGGGGCGCGTGAACAGCTGCGAGCGCGTTGACGTTGTCCATGGCGCGTCGCAGCGTTGGCGGGGGGGCCCGTTTGCGGCTAGAGCGGCACTAGGGCTGCGGCTGCGGCTGGGGCACGGGCGTGGGCTGCGTCCAGTCCAGTGCGCCTGCCTGCGACGGGAGAAGAGGATACGCGGCCCGATATATAACATCTGGCTTCAACACTACTTCCTGCAGCTCCCCCGTCCCGCATGACACTCGTTTTATAATCCCCACATGCACGCCATGGCCGGCAAGCTTTCGCGCCCGGAGAGCCTGGCCCTGCTCTCGCTGCTCGCCGCCTGCATCGCCATCCTTGCGAACACGTTCCAGGGCGACGGCGAGCCGCTCATTGCCTCGCTGGCCTTCAGCGGCATTGCCTTTGCCAGCTGCTACGCCCTCATCCGCTGGCTCGGCGATGCCTTCATGCGCGCCGGTTTCAAGGGACGCGACCTGTCGAAGCTCAAGAATGTCGAGATGTGCGTCCCCCACGTGACCCCTACCAAACTACCTTCTGCTCCCGGAACCGCGCTGATCCGGAGACAGCCCCGAGACTATGGGCGCCGTGTGCGCCGTCGTCTATCTTTTCGCCCTGCTTGTCTTCATTCCCTTCCCTTTCTACAAGGACATAGTCGCGGCCACCTCGGGAGGCGGCAACCGGGACATCATCGTCCAAGTCCAGGAGGTCGAGACCGGCCGCTTCCTCCACCGCTTCCCTCACAGCAAGGTCAATCTCAAAAACACCCGCCTCGTTGGCTTCTCTTTTGTTGATGTTTTCTAGCTTGCGTCGTACCTGTCCGCCATTCTCTCCCTTCAGACTGTGGTTCTCCTTGGCATCGGTGATGATCTATTCGACATCCGCTGGCGCCACAAAATTCTTATTCCCGCCTTTGCTGCCATCCCTATGCTCACCGTTTACTTCGTCGACTTTGGCGTCACCAAAATCGTGGTACCGACCCCGTTGCGATCCTACCTTGGCGTTCTCCTTGACATAGGTACGACCCCTGGTCCTTTTGTGCTGCCCTACGACCCCTCTCCCGCCAACGCCCTCAGTACGCCGGACGTCTTGCCTAACATGTTGCAGGATGGCTGTACTATGCCTACATGGCAGCAATCTCCATTTTCTGCCCCAACAGCATCAACATCCTCGCAGGCATCAATGGAATTGAAGTCTCGCAATCAATCATCATCGCCCTCCTCCTAGCCTTCAATGATCTGCTTTACCTCATCCCTTCACCGCCGCCGGGCTACCCCGTCCCGCATCCGGCCACGGACTCGCACCTCTTCTCCCTCTACCTCCTCCTGCCCTTCCTCGGCGTCTCCTTTGCGCTGCTCGCGCACAACTGGTACCCGGCCCGCGTCTTCGTCGGCGACACGTACTGCTACTTTGCGGGCATGGTCTTTGCCGTCGTCGGCATCCTGGGCCATTTCTCCAAGACGCTGCTGCTGCTGCTCGTCCCGCAGATCGCCAATTTCCTCTACTCGGCCCCGCAGCTCTTCCACGTCGTCCCCTGCCCGCGCCACCGCCTGCCCCGCTTCAACCGCCACACCGGTCTGCTCGAGCCTAGCATCGTCGTCTTCGCCGACCAAGCCAAGCCCCTGCGCCCTGCCATCGCCGAGGCCCTTAAGACCCTGCACAAGCTGCGTCTCGTGCGGATCAAGACGGACGATGAGGGCAACGTGCTCGAGAGCACGAACCTCACCATCCTCAACCTCTGGCTCGTCTGGTTTGGTCCTATGCGCGAGGACAAGCTAGCGATGGGCTTGTGCGCATTGCAGGTGGCGTGCGGAGCGGTGGGCTTGTTTATCAGGCATCGGCTTGCGCTGCTGATCTTCACCCAGGATAACTGGTTTGTTTAAGATCTTCACGTGAAATAATTTTTTTTTTCGATGAGGCGTTTCTGTATTATATACATCCGCCATAGCAAAGTATAGAGCTACTTCAGTCGTACGCTAGAGGTCTAGATATACAAAAGCAAATGTTAGCTCTTGATGTTTCAGGATCGTTGATTATGGGGTATAGCGACGCCAAAAAGGTAGAGCAGAGCCTCCCGTTGGCTCTTTCGTAAAACATGCATGCTGTCTATCGATTCTTTCTTGCAAGAAGATAGCTGGTAACTTCGAGTGTAGAACAAGCATCTAACATCATCCCTAGCCACATTTCCCACGACATCTACGGCGCCTAGCAGACCTTGAAAATCATATCTCGGCCCGTCACCTAGCGCCTAGGCGTAAAAGCAGGCGTAGCTGCCCTTCGCCTCGACGGCGTATCCGGCAGCAGTCTCTGACCCTGGCCCTTGATCCTGCCAACCTCTTTCTCAACGCACTGGCGTTTACGACCGACGGCATCGTTGCGCTTCCGGATCTCGTCTTCGAACTCGCGCGCAACGTCACGCCGCGTCTGGCGAGCCTTCTTGAACCGCCCGAGCAGGTCACCGAACTGCTCGAGGAACCAATCCCCGGCATCTTCCCACTCATCGATTTGAAGTGAGGCGAAGAAGTCGATTTGGTCTTCCGGGTGGAGTTCGCGGAAGGCGGTTCGCAGCCGGTCCTCGAGAGGCGAGTTGGCGAGGTGAGAAAGGGGCTTATTGGTGGGATCGGCACGGGGATTGTGGTCGAAGGACTCCTTGTCGAGATCCGAATAACTCATTTGGAAGAGGCGTTCGTCCTCGTAATCCTGAATGGGCTCTGAGCTGGCGTCAGATGGGGAGAGTGGAGCTTTCTGGGCGGTGGAGGGGCGGCTTGAGAAGAAGTTGCGCTCGTTGATGGTTTCGGCATTTGAAGCTGTAGAGGGCCTGCGAGCGTATCTGGTTGGTTGCGTGTCCTTCGATTGAGGCTGGGCAGAGGGAGGAGGTTGCGTGCGACGGTGTTGCTGCTGGGTTTCTTGGACTGGTTTGGCACTGAGAGGCCTAGCAATCTCGGACTGAATAATCCCGCTGCGGACCGGGAGACTAGTGCCAGACACGATCTTCTTTGGCGCTACCTGACGAAGACGGTGAAGAGGTTCTTGTGCAGTATAAGGCTGAGACAGCATGAATTGTTCTTGAGGCGTCGGGTAAGGTGCATGGTGGTTGAATTCAGGACTCTGGGGCTCGTATTGCTCATCGCCATCATAACCACCTTCCACATCTTCTTCTTCCCCATCATCGCCGTCAGGAACAGACGTGTTAGGATATGACTGAGTCGGTGGGAGTATGTCGACCTCCCCTACGTTGCGCTGCGCTGCATAGAGCATGTTATGCTCTTGGCCATTTATGGGGGATTCTTTGCCACCGTCTGATTCCCCGTCTGCGAAGTGAGACTCATTGCCGTTGACGCTTCCTTGATCTTCCTCGACATGGTAGTCCTGGGAGACATAAAGGTTTGGCTGTCTCAAGCTGTCTTGAGCACCTTCCTCCGAAAAGTTCGTAACGGTCGTGTCATCAGCGTTTTCCGCATCTGTGTCGAAAGCATTGTAGTTGTGCAGGTGCATCTTCTGACTGTGCTGAGCTGCAGTCCGCTGATGTTGCCGACTCATATCTCGTTGTGGCGATTGTGCGTCAGCGCCACGCTGCACGGCAGTGTTTGGGACATTCACTCGGGCTGCGGCTCCTAGACGATGGCGCTCCGCGTCAGAGAGCGTCCCGGTAAGTGTGTGCGAGCGTTCAGGCGCCGGGCTTGCCGTGCGACCTCCCCTTGTGATGAAGCGATGCATATTTCCGGGAACTTGGCAGGCAATGCCAATCTGTACGGAGGTTGAGTGAGATTGACCTGGAGTCTCACGTGGCTACGAGAAACGCGTCTGGACGGGAGTCGCGTCGCGCCGGAGGAAAGGGCTAAACGGCGAAACTTAGACCGAGGGCTTTGCTTATCGCCCCCCATCAACGTCATCTGCGCTTTATCAACGCCAGGCAGTCCAAAAGCACCCCTCGTCCGTGCATCCGTACACTACCTCAACGCCACTGATTTGTACGCAAATATGGCTTGTCTGCCCGAAGCCGACGGGCTTCTCTCGTTGCCAAATGAGGTACGCTGCGCCAGTTTCTTCCTGGGTAACTGGAACTAATTGGCAAGCTTCATGGCAGCTTCTTCTCCATATCCTCAATTCATTGCCAACGCCTGATTTGCTGCCGCTGACCACTGTGGCTCATCGATTCTATGCTGTCATTCTCCGCATCGTCCACAATCGTCTGATAGCTGCCGCCAACCTTCATGAGCGGGATCACACGCTCCTGCTCGAGTGCTACCACCCCAGCGCCAAGCTCACAGAACCACCGTTGTATTGCAGATACCTGGGTACAAATGGGCTCGACGTTCCTGACCCTGATTTCGATGAGGAGGACCTGGTTGGGCGACTTGGATACTTGCGCAACCGATATTCGCGGTTCCGGCCGTATCGAAAGGGCCCTGAGGCACGCTCTGCGCGAACACGGCCGGGCGATATCCCTGGATCACGGACGCATCCGTCGAGCTCTGGGCCGCGATATACAGGTGGCGGCTACAACAACGACGAGCTCGTCCGGCAGATGGTTTCGCTGGACGGTGAGGAGCGTTTCACCCAGCTTTGTGCCGTGATCAACCTGATCAAACTTGGCCCACGCAATGGCTTATTCCGCAGCTTTGTGGAAGTCGAGGACAGCGTCTTAAGGGTCTTTCGAGACTGGCTGCAGGAGGTGGCATTGCCGGCAGCGGGTCAAATCCCCGACCTACAAGCCCCGTCAGGCGAGAGCACGTCCGGAAAAGGCAAGGAGACGCAAATTGATGAAGACATAGCTGGTGGCAAGCGGCTCCTTTGGGTGGGCCCCGCAAAGAATGTAGGATTGAAATTCCGCGTGAGAGAGCGCAAGCTCAGACGCGACACGCCTATACTCATCTTCGCGGATGAGGAGACAGCCGTCAGTTACGACATCGAGTACGAAGGTAAGGGACGCTTGCAGACTCCGAAGTCGCACGACACTTTCCACTTTGGACGGTGATTCTTCGGGACAATTGCTAATGCGAAATTTCGCAGAGCTCCTTGTCCGAACATCGCATCTGCTGCTTACGTTCGAAAACTCGCTGTTGGACCAGGAGAACCGGCCTGGGCGAAGGGCTGTTGTATTTGGCTCTTTCGGCTGACTGGCAAGGCATCGGGCCAGATCCGAATCTCGCGGAAGGCAGCGCCACAGCCGCGGCGGCATAGATCAGCGTTGCCCTGATGCTTTGTGTTGCGTCGGAGATTTTGGCCAGAATGCGCCGATTGAATGATCTCATACTGCCCCCCTCTTTCCAGATCTGGTGGTCAGTGGGAGTGGTGCTCTTCCATGTGTTTGTTCCAGTCATGAAGACAATGAGTCACAGCAGTTCTAGAAATATGTGGGCCATCTGAAACTGAGAACCTTTGCAGACGTTGCCTGCCGCCAAAAGGCAGCACTGTTGGGCAGTCTGAAGGGAGGGACACAGGCGCCGATTCCGCTCGTCGTAAGCGCGGGGCACAGTCATATCACGCTTTGAGCAACGCAAGGATTCCTAGGTCGGATCAGCACGGCTCTCCGACCGCGCATGAGTGCGTGCCTAGGCATGAATTGACTAGCAGCGTTTCGGTGGTGCATGTCGTCGCAGTCTGTAGCATAGAGGTAGAAATGCAGGCGTTGCAATTGGCTGGGATCCTTCGGAGGCCGGGGGTCGTGCGATTCAAAATCACCCAGCGCAGAGCTAACAGAACCCCTCACGTCTCGGCACGCTTGGCCGGCGATGGAGAGCGGTCCGGGGCCGGTGAGGGCGTGAGGCGACAGAGGTCAAGAGTGGTGGCAGTGGCAGCCCCGCGCAGGGCGGGTCGCCATCATGGGCCAATGACAGGTGGCGAGATTGCCGCTTATCCCAAATTCTTCCCCACACTCCGATACCGGCCGGCCAGCTCGTCGACACGCCAATATTTCTAGCGGGCGGCAACCGCTGCTTCCTGTCTCAGCACTGCCATTCCTCCCAGATCCTTCTCTCTTCCCTCTGTCCTCTTTCCTAGATACCCATTACCCACTTTCAAAATGCCCGGCGCAGTCAGAGGCCCGCGGACCCTGTACGACAAGGTCTTTGAGGACCACATCGTCGAGGAGAAGGAGGATGGCACCGTTCTCCTGTACATTGGTGCGCATCAGCAGCTCCTCCGTCGTCGTACGCATCGCTGACCCCCTGCACAGACAGACATTTGGTGCACGAGGTCACTTCACCGGTAAGTGTCGCTGCCGAAGGCCGCGCTGCCTATGACGTCGGGCTAACGATCGCCGCAGCAAGCGTTCGAGGGGCTCCGCAACGCCAGCAGGAAGGTCCGGAGACCCGACTGCACCCTTGTCACCACCGACCACGTAAGTTTCCTGCCGTTTCGCACTGGCTCCGTCCACTGACGCGCCTCCAGAACATCCCCACTTCGTCGAGGAAAAACTTCAAGGACGTGAACACCTTTATCGAGGAGGACGACTCGAGAACGCAATGCGCCACTCTCGAGGAGAACGTCAAGGCTTTCGGCCTCACCTACTTTGGCATGGGCGACAAGAGGCAGGGTATCGTCCACATCATCGGCCCTGAGCAGGGCTTCACTCTTCCCGCCACCACCGTCGTCTGCGGTGACTCGCACACCTCCACCCACGGCGCTTTCGGCGCCTTGGCCTTCGGTATCGGTACCTCCGAGGTCGAGCACGTTCTCGCTACGCAAACCCTGATCTCGAAGAGGAGCAAGAACATGAAGGTCGAGGTCGATGGCGAGCTGGCCCCCGGTGTCACCAGCAAGGACATCGTTCTCCACGTCATTGGCATCATCGGCACCGCTGGTGGCACTGGATCCGTCATCGAGTTCTGCGGCTCCGCGATTAGGAAGCTGAGCATGGAGGCTCGCATGTCCATTTGCAACATGTCTATCGAGGCTGGTGCACGTGCGGGCATGATTGCCCCTGACCAGATTACTTTCGAATATCTCAAGGGCAGGCCTCTCGCCCCGAAGGTCGACAGCACCGAGTGGAAGAAGGCCATTGCCTACTGGTCGACCCTCAAGACCGATGAGGGCGCCAAGTTCGACGAGGAGATCTACGTTAACGCCAAGGACATTGCTCCCACCGTTTCCTGGGGTACTTCGCCTCAGGATGTCGTTCCGATCACCGGCGTTGTCCCCAGCCCTGATGACTTCCAGGATGAGATCAAGAAGAAGGCATGTGCCCGCGCTCTTCAGTACATGGGCCTTACCGCCGGCGTCCCCATGGAGGAGATTCCGGTCGACAAGGTCTTCATCGGCTCGTGCACCAACGCTCGTATCGAGGATTTGCGTGAGGCTGCCAAGATTGTGAAGGGCAACAAAATCGCTTCTAACATCAAGCGTGCCATGATTGTTCCTGGCTCTGGTCTTGTGAAGAAGCAGGCTGAGGCCGAGGGTCTCGACAAGGTGTTCTTGGACGCTGGCTTCGAGTTCAGGGAAGCCGGCTGCTCCATGTGCCTGGGCATGAACCCTGATATCCTTTCCCCCGGCGAGCGCTGCGCCAGTACCTCGAACCGCAACTTCGAGGGCCGCCAGGGTGCCGGTGGCCGGACACACCTGATGTCCCCAGCCATGGCTGCTTCTGCTGCCATCACTGGCAGACTCTCCGATGTCAGGAAGGTTGCCCCTCCTTCTGCATCCGTCGACAAGGGTTCGCCGAAGCTCGAGCTCGAGGCCAACGTTAGCGATATCGAGAGCGACGCGGATCTCGACAAGATTCTTGACGATCCGGTAGATTCCCAGGGTAACTCTGCAGAGACTGGTGCCCCATCCAGCACTGGTGGGATGCCCAAGTTCACTCAGCTCAAGGGTTACGCTGCACCTATGGACGTCGCAAACATCGATACCGATGCGATTATTCCCAAGCAGTTCCTCAAGACCATTAAGCGCTCTGGCCTGGGCTCCGCCCTCTTCAACGCCTGGAGATTCGATCCCGCCACCGGGGCTGAGAATCCCGACTTCGTCCTCAACAAGGAGCCCTACAGGAATTCCAAGATCCTCGTCTGCACGGGTCCCAACTTCGGCTGCGGATCTTCGCGTGAGCACGCTCCCTGGTCTCTCCTCGACTTCGGCATTCTATCCATCATTGCCCCTAGCTTTGGTGACATCTTCTTCAACAACTCGTTCAAGAACGGCATGCTTCCTATCCGCATTTCCGACCAGGCCACCCTCGAGAAGATCGCGGCTGAGGCCGAGGCTGGCAAGGAGATTGAGGTCGACCTTCCGGCCCAAGTCATCAAGGACGCGGATGGAAATGTGCTCGCCGAGTTCGAGGTCGAAGAGTTTAGGAAACACTGCCTTGTCAACGGCCTCGATGATATCGGCCTCACCATGCAGAAGCAGGACCAGATCAACAAGTTCGAAGGGAAGAGGACACGCGAGTGGCCGTGGTTGGACGGTCAGGGCTACCTCTCGAAACACCGCACCGGCCCCGTCAAGATCGAGGCGGCGCCCGTCCCCAAGACGAACAGGGGTGATGTGGTGAAGGAGCCTTTGGAGTGGTAAACTTGTCCAGGAGGAACGGCGTATTGGAACGGCGGCGGAACAACACGGGCGTTTTACGATCGATCAACGAATGCGGAACATGGCGAGCTTAAAAAAGCATTGTCTCGTCGGTTATTTAATGGGCCATTTTCTTGCCAATTGCAGCTTCACGTTACCATCAGCGGCAATTCTCATCATATGGATATTATATCATGTAGTACTTGCAGAATGCGAGGAAGCGAAGAAACCAAAAGAAACCATTTTGATGAAGCAAGCTTGTTACGAAACGCGCAGAAGGTGAAATCAGCGTGCCTGGTATCACCGCGAACATGGCGTGTGCCAGTCGGCAAGGCAGGCTACTAGGTGCCACAACATGGGACAGCCCCTATCCGATCTCTTCCATGCGGTATGTCATCTGCCGTCAGACCACGCGCATCCCAACAGAAATAGGTGTCGAACAGGTGTTCGCCATAGCTCGGCAAGCTGGTGACGACGCCGCACTCATCGACGATGTCGGTCTCGCAAGCGCTGCTGGTGCTGGAGATGACGCTGTCCTGCCGCTCGCAAACCGGCACGAACAGCTTCGGAAACAGATTCGCACTTTCCTCCTGCTCACGCACCGTCAGCATCGGAGCCTTTTATCAACGTTGCAAACAAAGGTATGCCGTATACACTTGCCTCTTTCGTGCCCTTCACACCCGGCTCGTCCTCTACGCTCACCTTCGCTCGCAGCGTATAACGCACCCGAATCTTCTCGCCATCGTGCACGCTCTGCACCAGGGCGTACGGCGCCATGGGTAGCGGCAGTGTCAAGTCGAAGCAATTCGTTGGTGGAGTTGGTGTTGTGCTACTATCTCTATGGCTGTTGCTGTTGCTGCTAGCACCACCGCTACTGCCGCCGTCCTTTCCGTCAAGATCTCTTCTCAGCTGCTCGATTCCATCATCCACCACTACCGCCGCCGCTCTCGTTACTTTCGTAATCAGCTCGCTCCCCGCCACCGACCTGCTCACCTCGGCCACGGACCGTATGCACTTCGTCCCACGGTGGGGCTCGCCGCGCTTGTCGGTCGTGACGAGATGGACGTTTTGGAGCAGTTCGAGACCGAGGGTGATGGTGCGGTGAGGGTTCGACGACGGTGGTTTGGTGGAAGCAGCTGCGCAGTCGAGGAGAAGCGGCGTCAGTGCGAAGGTGGTTTCGAGGATTCCGCCGCCGTTGTCGGTGGGCTGGTAGGGTTGTGCCAGAGTGACGGTAGCGTCGAGTTGGCTGACGGGGAGGGCGATATGGGCGGTTTGCTGGGTGATCTGTGAGATGTGAGCTCAAGGACATGTTAGGAGGGGGCGCAACAACTTACGTCTGGGGCGAAGTCAAGCTCGTCGATGAAAAAGGAGGGGGACTTGATGAGACGGAGCGGCTCGCTGGTCCGAAGGGTCCGGGTAAACACGCCACTACCAATGCTGATTTCAACGCAGATGGAGTAACGGATGTACGTGTCGAGTGGAAGCCATGGTACGGACTCAGGAAGCGAGGATGGGAGAGTGAAGGTGAAGGGCCAGGTGTAGAGGCCTGGGGCTGCCTTGTTGGATTTGCCGGTGCCCTTGACGAAGACGTAAAGGAGTCGGTCTTGTGAGAAGATTACATCTTTCTGTCTCACGGTTTGCGGTTGGAGGGTGTTGGTCAACCAGCTGCGGCGTTGCGGTCAGCATTTTTTGCCCGTCCGAGACGGGTGAGATGCTGGTTCATACTGGACTTTTCGAACTCCATGCAATGCCACCTTGACAGACTTGATGGCGGTGGGGCATTGAGTGCAGAAGACGACTTCGCCATGGACAACCAGCTTTTGGCCATCCCGATGCTTGCGACGGAAGACGACGTCGTGGGTGTCGAGACTGAAGTAAGAGAGGTCGTCAGGATCGAAATGCCACCAGCTTCTTGCCATGACCTACTTCAATCTGAGACACTTGTCAGAGCTGGCGGGTGCCATGTTTTTCCCTGGGTGGCGAATGGCTTTGTCTTTGCTCCGGCGAATCCAACGGAGAGCGTGCAACACTTCACGAAGGGACGCGAGGGCGGACGCAGGCTTATGTATGGCCAAGGTCATGGCTGAGGTTACCTTTCACAAGACTGCGTCACGCAGCGCTCTCGTGTTGTGTCACTCGACAATGGAAACGGGTGGGTTTTGGAATGAGGGGAAGCATCCCGGGTTGGATGTTGTGCTGACTAGCGCATGCGGCCCGCCTTCCGCATCGGGCACCACTCAGCGCCCTCTCCAAAACGGCAATCACTCAACACCCTCCCCCCTCCCCAAATTGGCAATGGCTCTGGCCTATCATGTCCAACGTCCTGCGCCAGCCTCTCCTTGTTGCTTAAGTCGCCGTCAGCGCCGCGGTGGTCCAAAGCAGTCGACGGTGACGCTCTATTTCTAATCAAGAGTCATATCGAAGATTTGAAGCGGACTGGGTGACCCTGTCCGAAGTTCGCGGTAAATCCGCGCTTGCCTCCGCCCCAGCCCATCTGTTATTGTCTGGTGAGTCAGACAAGACGAGGTGGCTTAACGTTCAAGGCTTGAACGGCCTTGGCAAAGCTTAGGTAGTGAAGGCGATCCTGCCGTGGATCCTCTCAGATGCACTTCCAGGGTTCAAGCAAAGACGGTATCCGCTCTTCAGAAGATGCACAGCGGCGCATGTAAAGATCGTCAACGAAAGACTCGGCAGTCGTCGGGTACCCGCTGTGTGATAACCCGTTACTTGCGCTCCTTCCCCATTCCGTTAGCAAAATCTACGCGGCCTGGCCATCTAGTCTCTACACATCGAACGATGATCCGACCACCGAGTATAAGGAAGGGGAAATCGATGCATAACAGCAATGCTTGCGGCTTCCATTCAAGGCAACGAACTGCAACACTCCATCAGAGACGGGCCGTCTTTGTTGCTGACATAGCGTGACGTCTGCAAAAGGTGGTCCGTTCTATCGCTGCTGCCAAGATGGCCCGAAGAGGAACTACTCCCAACCTGGCACTCTCACTGCACTTTGGGAAACAGAGTTAATAATCACCGTCTCCGCTCAAACAAGCCCGTCAGCCACCCCACCCTCCTCCCCTCACACACCCGCCCACCATCGCAATCACCTTAAATATCCACCAAATCGGCCACAACACCACCACCAACCCTTTCCACACCACGCCCACCATGTACCACCCAGCGACGACCGCCCATAGCAACGCCAACGCTTGCAGCAGCCTCACCACCGTCTGTTCTGACACCCGTACCGCAATCATGGGCGCACTATCCTCCGTCTGGCCCGCCAATTCCACCCTCCCTTCCGGGCCTTCTGCCAATCCTGCCGCTGCTTTAGCCGCCGTTTGAGCACTTTTGGCCGTTGCGTGCTTGCTTACGCTACAATGATGGGCGTGCTGCTCGCGCAGCGCGGCGAGCGCGGCGGCGCGCTGAGCGGCGAAAGAGGCGTCGTTGACGGGGGCAATCTTGCTTGCAGCAGCACTTCTGCTTGCACTGTTGGGAGCTGGTTTGATGGTGACCGTGGGAGCTGCTGGCGGCGCGCGTACGCGTACTGACGATGACTTGGGTGCTGGTGCTGCTGCGGCGGCACGTGTGACCTTTGGGACATTCTTCTCCGCGGCCACGGGTTTAGCGGCGATAGCCTTTGAAGTCGGGAACGGCTTGGTGAGCTTCTTGCGTATTGATTTGGTGGTAGCAGGTTTCGGCTGCTTCTCCGGGCATGGAGTTGTGGCTGTCGGCGTGTGCTCCCTCATCTTGTCCGCAGGAGAACCTGCTGCTTGTGGCGGAGGACGGCTCTGGGTTGAGGCTTTGGTCCGCTGTGTTTTGTCTGCGGTCCCGCTTGGAGCTGCGGTTTGGGTGCCAGCTGCTACTGTTGGAGCCTTGTCGCTATCTGTTTGGCGTGGTTTCCCTGTCGTAATTACCAGTCGCTGTACGCCGGTACCATTCAGTCGCGTCTGCGCCCGTACGGGGGGAGTCTCGAATGATGGCTGGATTGGCTGTCGCTTGAACGCGCCTGCGACACTGGCACGAGTTTGAGTGGCGCGATGGTGTGTGTCCGGTGCAGGTTCTGGCAATGGAGGGTTCGGTACTGGGGCCACAGGAATGGGTGCCAAAGGTACAGCCGGCACACTAAGTGAGGAATAAGGAGGCGTATCCAGAGGAGGCCGGGACGAGGCGTTCCACTCTCCATAGTGATACGGTCGACCGGCCTCGTATCTGTGTGGTGGCGGTGGCGGTGGAGACGGGTAGTCCACCTCAACCGGCGACCTAACAATGTCGTCTGGCCCATGAGGTGCCGGCGGGGGCATGGCCGTATATTCACCCGCAACTGGTTTCCGCGGTATTGAGCACACCCTCCGCGGCATTGCAGTGTTCGCTGATCTTTCCCATGGGTGCCGAGGGCCGAGCACCCTTTCTCTCGACTGCGCACAGAAAGCCTCTCGCGGATCGTATGAGGTATATGATCGTTTCCGTGCCAGTGTCGGCACCTGGCTTCGGTTTTTTGGTTGCGAGAGCATTATTCGGGGACCAGCAGGGACGAGGCCCTGAGAGGCCAGTCCGTGCGAGTCACCCGGCGTCAGCGGCCCGGCAGGCAACTCGAAGACCCTGCGGCTGTCTTCCATGACCCAAGTAGAGATGGCATCTGTTCCGCCATTCGTTACCGTTTTGATTGGAGGCGTTATTGTCAGAGCACCGGGCATTCGTAGATGATCAGGGTCAAAAGCCGCATAGTGGTCGGGAGGCGGCTGAGACTGGAGCGGCTGCGTTGCGCTGTCAAGAGCGTCCGGCGGCTCTTCATCCTCGACAGTAACTTTCGGGGGCCTGGGAGGAGGCTGACGGTGTTCTGGAGGGGTTGGCGGGAGCTCTTTCCCAAAGAGGCGCCAGCGAAGGAAGCGCTCTTTCTGCTGCGACTGCTGCCGATCGAGTGTGGTTGCCACGGCTTCGGCCGGGCCATGAGTGCTGAGAGGAGGTTCGGTACGCTCGGAGACCAAGCTCAGCACGCTTGGGCTCATTTCACCTGTATGTGGATTGGGGTTCTGGACGGTAAGGTAGTCGTCCGTGTCGCGGACGCGCAGCCCGGGCTTTCCGTGAGTAGGGTGCTCGAACAGGACCTTTTCGGATCCAGAGGACGAGGACAATGACCAGGAGTCGTAGCCGCTGTCGTCGCTCCAGCCAGCGATGGTTTCGGGGCTCGACCGGGGTAAGAATTTCTGACGCGCCCAGCGGCGGAAGCTTCTGCTGTGTTTTGGAGGGGGGAAGTCGACGCGCTGGTCTCGCGACGTGAAAAGGCCATGCTCGCTGCTGCTGATGTGTGGCTGGCTGGCTGGCTCGAGCGGGAATGCGCCAGGCATTGAGGAATGCGCTCCCCACGTCATTTCCTACTTCGCACCCGGGGAGGTTACGGGAACGAATGTGTGTCTCGCTAAAACGAACGCGAATGAGTCCTGAGAGCATGGAACCAGGGTCCTCTGCTGTGTAACGATTGATCATGATAGAGATGCGCTGCTGTTGTTGGGTTTATGAGAGATGTGACTTTGAGCCGACACCTCGGCATCTTAAGCAGTGACGCTTGTGGAACATTGCCATCTGGACTCGATCGCGCTTTCCATCATAAGCCCATGGTATAGGTGTTCGAAGGGCAAGTGGTAGCCGTGGTTGTATCATCGCTGTTCTGACCATCCCCGGCTTGTCAAAGAAAGCGACCATCTGTCCTAATTGCCGCATCGAACCGAGACCAACATGAATCCGGAGGCAGGGGGCCGCGAAAAGGAACTTTCCAACTCCGAGCGGATCCACCAGCACTGGTGGTAGCAGTTCGACGGTTCAAGCTAAGCCATCTCTGTCAGCGACCACTACAAAGACAGGCGGCTGCTGGACATCCGGATGCGACCCACTCATCAGACGCTTTGTCTTCGGCATCCTTACGGAGCCCTATCCGAGAACGTCCGCCCGGGTTTGCGCTGGATTGACTGCTGCACGTTCTCATGTGGTTGAATCACTTTGTCGCATGCATTCGATAGCCCACGTCCTATCCAACCAATCCCCATGAACCAGCTTTTGATCTTTTTTGCCATGAGAAAGGCATGTGGCGCATGAACACCGTTCCCTAATCAACGCCTGACGCCGCCGCTCATTATGTCCCGTCTACCTTCCTACCGGAGGACCATCTCTCGTCCAGCCCTTGCCCCGCATGCTAAGCTCGAGGGCATTCCAAATCTTCTCCACCTCCTCGCGATCTCTCCAGCGGCCCACTGCGCCCTGATGCGGCGTCCACTTGTCGACCTGCGCGGTCATGACGCTGCGCCCCCATCCTTTCACTGCCTCAGGCACCGTCTCTCCCCGCCAGCCGACGTAGACGCCCAGCGCGTGGCTGAACAGTTCTGCGGGCTGCGTCCACTTGTAAGATTTGAACTGCCAGGTCTGTCCGGTTGTGAAGACTGCGACAACGCGCTGCCAGTAGTCCGGCTTGAACTGATCGGGAGTGTCGACGAGGATGAAGCGCATCGGGCGGTTGGGATCAATGCTAGGAAGTGTACGAGTAAGGTGGAGCAGGTTGGGACCAGCACCGGCGGAATCCGCTGGAGTGTAGATACCGCCATCAAGGAAAGACTTGACGTTAGACATGCGCAGGAGCGACGAGGCGGACGGCGACAGGAGAATGATGGGCTCAGGGCGACGGCCGGGCTTCTTGAGGTTTGAGACGAGCGCAGGGTTGCTGACACTGTTGAGAGGATTGGGTACAACGGCTGCGCCTGAGTGCTTGCCGTGACCAAGAAGAGCAGCAGCGTGTTTGCGCACATGAGAGAAATCCTGGTAGAAGGTCAGCAGGCATTGAACGCGGTACGAAGCGCTGGTGAGCTCACAGTAGGCTTGATGCCGCGCAACACGCTATTCCTGTCGCCCATGCGCCTCTCGCCATTGTAGATTTCCAGAAGTCGCGGATCGGGCTCGGATTTGCCGGGCTTCGGGGCGCCGCTGGGCACGGTGGATATACCGCCAGCGGTACCGGCGGCGATGTTCGCAGAGCTTGCGGCAGCCGAAGCGTCGGAAGGCAGCGGCTTGATGTTCTCACTCTCTTCGGAGCCACCCTCAAGCCAGGTGATGAGGTCGAGCTTCTCAGCAAAGACCAGGTTCTTGACGGAGCCGCCTGCGCTGTCGGGCAGCTTCAATTCATCGTTCAAACGACCCACGGAGGTGATGTACTCGGGGACGGCAGCATCCTTCTTCAGCCAGGTGAAGTACACGCTGCGCAGATCGACGGGCTGGCCCTCGGAGACAAAGCGCGTCGGGGTGTTCAGCGGGATAGCGCGGTGCTGGCCGTCCTCGTGGTTGAACTGGAGGAAGGTTGCCTTCGCGAGGTCCTGCTCGACATCTTGGGTATGCGATGCGTCGGCGTTCTTTGTGGGGATCGGGGGGGTGCTGGCAGCGATGGCGTTGCGGAGGTTGAGTAGAGGGTCGCTCTCGGCCATTGTTGCGGGTTGCAGTGGCGATGGCGCGAGAAACGGGCGGGAGGTGGTGGAGGAAATGCGGGCGTGCGTGGAGCTCGACGTGAAGGCCGACGGACGCGCGCAAGATGGTCCGAGCGTGCACCGTCACCCAGAACAATAGCACATGTTTTCTCAGTCATATTTCAATTCTTATACTACTTCGGCCCGGATGGTGGACAAAGAAAGAATTTCCCTTTCCTCTTCTTTCTCTTCTCCCGCCCAGTCTGCATGATGAATTTGTATACTGCAGAAGGGTCGGATATGGCATCAGGCCCGCTCTTCGGGGCTTTGTCTTCGGAGCTCCCAATAGGGATGCTGGCCAATAGGGATTGAAGCGCATCGCTGTACATTCGGATTGTCGCGAGCCTCTGCCTGACGCCGTTCTGGAACCGCGCAAGGTGGAACTTGGCCTTCCTTTCCTGCTTGATTTGCTGGAAAAAGTACCTGCCGGAGAGCCTCAATAGCCTTTGTGTAGGCTCGCAAATCTGGGCGTTGAGGATTCGGAGGTCTGCCAAGGCCACTTGACATTGTTTCAGGACGTCCAAGAGCCGTGTGTATTCATACTGCGCAACGGCCAAGCACACAGCAGTGGCATAATCGCCGTCGTGCGAGATGCTCAGCTTTGCCACCTGGCCCTTGCATTGCTCCAATGCCGGGTCTGTATCGGGATGGCTTTCCAAATCCACGGAAGTATCAAGCTCGGCCGTGATTGGGAAGCTGAAGCCGTAATTTTGGTTCAGGTAGAGGCGTTGGACATGGGTCCAGCGGGGCGGTTTGTCCAGCACGATGGCATAAGGCCGGCTGCCCTGACTAGCCACCAATACATCTTTCAGAAGGGTTCGTCGTGGGTGGACGGCTTTGATGACGGCTTCTTTGGCGGCAAATCTATAAAACACTCAACCGCACAGTTCCAGACCACGGTGCACGAGCTTCTTACCGGCCAGCAAGGTAGCGGACTGCACTGGTGACCAGGGCCGCATCATGCTCGGCGGCTGGCGCCTGCAACACGCCTTTGAAGCGCGCATCGAACAGCAAGATCTCGCGGAAGGAGAAAACACGTGCCAGGAAGGCGTGCAGCCGCGGCAACGAAGAGTCGACTGGAGGGAGGGGCACGTGGGGGGAGGGGCGCTGAAGAAGGGACTTGACGCGCTGGATGGTGCAAATGTCAGTGCCCACGCCGAGAGAAAAGGGAAAGGGGCGTGGAGGCATGTCCAGCGCGGCAGGTCGGGAGAGACGGAAAGATTGCAGCTTCGGCGGGCAGCGCGGATTTTCCGGTACCTGCACCTGCCTCCAGTGGGGACGGGACGCGGGACGGGAAGGGAAGGTTAGTGCTATGTAATCCTTCAATTCCACCCGCAATTGATGCCCAATGTCGCCAGGTACAAAATCAAGTGGAATGGCATGGCCGATGCCGCCGGACTGCACAGCCCCAGCCCCAGATCAGCTTCTCGAAGGCCACGTCGCCCTGCCACTGCCCCGCCGTGTACCGTTCTTACTGGCTGCACGCGTAAAAGGTGCCCGCGTTTCAAGGCGAGGGTATGACGCAACCGCCGCGCTAGAAGCGGCCACCACAAACACGCCAGCTGCAACCAACGCGGGGCTCTTGGTATTTGTGCAACCCGCCTCCCTCACGCCCTTCCTCCAAACTCTATCCAGACCGGCATCATGACTTACAACAACTCCGTCATCACCTGCACCCCCCATGCAACCCCGGATCCCTTCGTCACCTACAAGAATGACAAGTTCTACTTGGTATCTAGCTCCCGCCGCGCACCCTAGGTACCCCGCCCTCACTGACACCACCGCCCAGACTTTCACCGCCGGGGACCGCATCGAGGTGTGGTGCTCCGACAACGTGCTCAGCTTCCACAATGCCTCCAAGCATGTCATTTGGTAGGTGGGCACTTTCCTTCCTCTTTCCTCTTTTTCCTTTCATCACGTGAATCCACTCGACGATTCCTCGTCCATGTCCTTCTTCTTCTTTTCCTTCGCTCTGAGCGTGTTGCCTGCACGCCTGTGTTCTTCTCAATGCTAATGCCCACCAGGAAGCCTCCGCCCGGCACCGAATACTCCGGCGGCATCTGGGCTCCCGAGATCCACGTTATCGATGGCCGTTGGTACGCCTACGTAGCCTGTGAGAACCCCAAGGAGGGCAACAAGTCTCACCGGGTAAGCACACCCACCCACTGCCCCCGCTTCCCCGACTAGCTAATGCCCATGCAGATGTACGTTATCGGCGGCCCGCCTGGCCACGAGGACCCGTGCACCGGGCATTGGGAGTTCCTGGGTCGCCTTCGCGGCGTTCCTGAGGACCAATGGGCAATTGACGGCACCGTCATCCACCTCAATGGCCAGAACTACTTCGTCTACAGTGGCTGGCCGCTTGGCGAGCACAACTCGGACAAGACGCAAGAATTGTTCATTGTACACCTGCGCAGCCCCACAGAGGCCGACGGCGGGCGCCCGCCGACCAAGATCTCGCACCCAGACTTCCCCTGGGAGCGCAGCGGCCCGTCCGGAATCAACGAGGGCCCGCAGTGGCTCGCCTCGCCCGACGGCTCCTGGGTCGGCATCGCCTACAGCTGTGCCGGCTCCTGGACCAAGGACTACAAGATGAACACGATCCGCTACGCCGGCGGCGATCCGCTTGACCCGCGCTCGTGGCACAAGAGCGACAAGCCGCTGATTTCTACCCCGGACGGCGCATCGGGTCCCTACGGCCCTGGCCACGGCAACTTCATCCCCATCGCCAACAACGAGATCCTTGCCGTCTTCCACGCAACCGACAACCCCACCGACGGCTGGGGTAACCGCAAGGGCCGCTGCCAGCGCGTCAACTGGACCCACCATGGCCCAGACATGGGCCACTGCGTCGGCCCGCTGTGCGGCAATGTCGACGACTTCATGGCCGGTAACCACGCCCAAGCCTCGAGCGGCGGTGGCGGTGGCAGTGGTGGTGGCAGCATGGAAGATAAGGTTTCCGGCTTCTTGCACAAGGCCAAGGACAAGGTCGAGCAGAAGCTGAGGGAGTTGTAACATGTGAAGATACTGAAGAAAGAAGGCCTCGGGAAAGATGCTCTGTAGTATTGTATGAGAAGATACTTGTACGATCGAGCCTTTTGCGGATGATCCGCTACGAAAGCCATCGAAGTGACGAGCAATAGAAATGAGCAAATGAAAACAATTCTTATGCCAATATTGGAGCAATGCGTGAGATTCGAAGCATATCCATTATGATAGTTTGTGCTGTGAGTTACGGTCTAGCGAAAAAAAAAAAATATCAAACTTGAAAATAGATGTATCTTCCTCCCTTTCCATACTTTCCACATCCACCACGGTCTCAAGTCTTGCTGCTACGTTCCACCGTTGACCGCCTCGACGATGCCACCATTCCCACCAACCCTCTCCGCTACGCCGTTCGCAGCCTCGACAACCTTATCCCTCGCCTCGACGACTAAGCGCTTCGCATCTTCAGCAACGACATCGAACTCGACGCCGCTGACGAAGACCTCGCTAACGCCCTCGAGCGCGGCGACGAAAACACAAAGGCCGCTGGCGATGCAAAAGTGCGAGATGCTAGTGCCGATGTCGAGCCACGAGCCCTCGTCACGCACCATCCAGAAGAACGACACCGTCATGACGTCGCCGACGGCCATGACGACCATAAAGAGCGCCGAGGGCGCTACGCCGAGGCGGCGGTTGAGGATGCCGAGGTTGGCCGAGAGCGCGGCGAAGGGGACGAGGATCTTGAATATGAGCAGCGCCCCCTGGGAGAAGGGGTCGAAGACGGGGATGAGCCGGTAGACAGCGTCGAGCGAGAAGGACGAGATGGAGGCGATGTTGCCCGTGCTGAAAAAGGCGGATTGGAGGAGGAAGAGGAAGAAGAGCGCGATGCGTGCGTCCGACAGCGTCAACGAGCGGTAGTTGCCAGTGGCGAGGTCAGCGAGGCACGTTTGCGTGGCACCAATGGCCGGCTTGAGGGGGTTGAGCTCCTTGGTGGCGGAGGAGGCGGGTTGCTGTTGCTGGTGCGGTGGTGCTGAGACCTTGTCTACTGCTGCGAAGGCGGTGTGTTGGGAGATGCGGTGCTCCAGGCGCACCCAGGTAACTATGGTCATGCAGAAAGCGAAGTAGAATAGGCCCTCGTACGAAATGGTTAGGAGAACGAAGATGGGCGAAAAGGTCAGAAAAATGACCACTAAGCGGTGTATGTAGTGGTTGTTCGGCGCTAGGCCATGAAGGAACGGGACCGTCAGGGATGCGACTATTGAGAATCAGTCAAAGGTTATTTTGCAACATCTCTGCTTCACTTACTCAGTACGACCCAGCCAACGACTTGAGTGCCGAGAGGCAAGCCCTCTTTGGCCTGCAAAGAGGCGACGCTTGACTTCGTAACGAGCATTGCGAGAGCGATCAGGCCGACCTGTGTTCCCAATATCGTCCGAGACAAGACGTCGACTTTATCGGATGCGAGGCCCTTCTTAGTAGCTGTTGATTGCGCGATAATGCTTTTCTCAAAGAACAGGTACAGCGCCCCGACAGTGAACATAAGAACGCCACCAACGAGACTATACGTGGACGTTTAGTTCACATATTTGTGATGAATCGATGCAACACTCACATGAGATTGATATCTTCAGTCTTCACAGCATCCAGCAACGTGAACACACTCATCATGCTGCAAGACAGCCACCAAGTCGCAACTATTAGGAAGTTCTGTCTGACGAAGTGCATGCCGTAGAAAACAGGCCAAAGCGTAGCCAGAAGGTAGCAGGTGGTGAAGACTTCTCTGTAGAAGTAACTTTGAACCTACATGGCAGGCGTCAGTAAACTCCGCGCCCAAAAAGAAAGGGTTGACTTACGATAGCTTCCAGCAACCCAATAGACGCCACAAACTTGATCACCAGACCAATCTTATCCTTTGGCGTCTTGATATGCTCGAAGAGCACATCCTTCCCTTTCTTCAGAGCTGCTCTGCGGGCATATACCTCTTCCCAAAACATGACCGGGAAGATTGCGTACCCATAATACGTCAAAGCCGACTTCTGCGCAATCAGAACTGAGAACAAGGCAACACCAACGGACGAGAAAACGACGGTCGAAACAGTCGAGCGTGACGTCTCCGTCGTACCATGCAAGACATGCAAATCAATGACCGTCGTAATGGCAAACGCAATCCAGCCCAAATAACCCAACGTGACCAGAGCACGCAGGAACAACCAGTCATACGTCTGGAGATACCTGATACCCTCGAGGCCTAATTTGATCAGTTCCGTGCACTGCTGAATGGCGTCTTCGGCATGGCCGCCGTCGATCAGCTCCTTGGCCCTGGCGATGCGGTACGCAACCGAGTTCTCATCGCTGCCACTGAAGGCGGAAAAAGGTCTGTAGTGTAGCTTGGTGGACTTCTTCTGCTCCTCCTTCACATGGTACATCTCGAGGATCTCCTTCGCATTGACCAAAAGGGCTTCGGCCTTCGTAGCGGCATCGGCATTGAGGTACGCCAGCGGCAGTTCGCCCACTGAATTGACCGGGAAGGGAATGCCAACGAGGTAGGCCATGAGGGTTGCAACATCTGCTTGAGCAACGTCGTTTCTCTGGATCTGGTTTAGGTTCCAATCGGAGGAGAAGCCGTCTTCGTGGCCCGTGGCAATGCCCTCTGGCGCCTTTACCGGAGGCGCAACGCCCGATCCCCAAGCAATCAACGGCGTCCGCGTGTTGTCGGGATGGCCATCTCCGTGACTGCCCCAGTCGCTCATTCCATGGTCCGCGGTAAAAACGAATGCTGTCTTGCCATCTCCGTAGAAGTCTTCAATCAGCTCCGTGATCTCCTTGACGCCCTGATCCACAACCTTGATGTTGTGCAAGTACTCCTTGGAGTACGGCCTGTAGGAATGGCCCGTCGTGTCGAGGCCCAGGAGGTGCAGGAAGAACACGTTCTCCCCCTGCTTCAGCTCCGCCGCCAGCGTCTTGTTCATCTTCGCGTCGCGGAAAAGGGCCTTGACCCGATCAAACACCCAGGTGTCCAGCTGCGTTGCATCCGATGTGAAGTCCTCCGCCTCGGCGCCGTACGTGTCGGCGTCCACGCGGCCGGGCACCGCGCCCTGCTCGAACATGGGCAGGATGTCCGGGCTGCCCCAGCTCCACGTGTGTCGGCTTCGGTTGAAGACACTGTCGAAGTTGACCGGATTTAGCTTCCACCCCGTCATCACTGCCGACACATCCTCGTACAGGCCCGCGATCAGCGCGACGTGTCCTGGCCGCGACTCTGTGGGCACGCGCGTATGTGAGACGCCGAAAGTACCGTGCGAGAGGACGCGCGAGCGGAGGAAGGGCGCGAGCGGGCGCAGCTCCTGGGCTTCGGGGGCATTGGAGTCGGTGGGCGAGGGGTCCGGGAAGTATTGGAACGCTTTGTCGGCGCGGAGTCCGTCTCCTGTACAGCAGACAGCAGTTAACACACGATCACGATGCTACGGATACGTTGCACTCCGGCAGGCTCTGGACGGAGCGAATCTACGCGCGGGCACACTCACCAACGAACAAGACCAATCTCTTTGCGGGTGGTTCTCTAGCGTCGAGCCTGTACTCGCGCATGCCACTGACAATGGGGCTCACGAAGTAGATGTCGAAGATGGAGTATATGTAGACCAGGTGGAACACCACGGCGATGGCTAGGAAGCCGGCGCGGCCGAGTCTCGCCATGGCTGCGCAAAACGAGCGGCGCGTCTCTCCGTCGGCGGAGGCGACTGCTGGAGAAATTGGGTAGAAAAGGAGGGTGGATGAGGGACGACGCGCGGTGTTTTCACGGGGAGCGTGTACCTGCATGGATAATTGAAGCCAGGCCGCCAAGGCCAACGTCACCCCGGCACGCTAAGGGGACGATCGCACGCATCAGGAGGCGGTCAGCAATCTCATTGTATTCATGCTTTGATTTGGCCGCCCTCTGATTAGCTGCATATACACATCCTCATTCGTGCTGAATAAACGCCTTTTGTATCCCCATCGTCTGGATGTGCCCTACGCAGCCTCCTCCGCTTCCTCCGCTTCCTCCGCTGCTTCCGCCGGGCTGTCGACCTCGACCTCGTCGGCTGCGTTCTCTACCGCAACCTCGCCCGCCTCTTCCTCCTCTTCCTCAACGTCGACAAGCTTGACCGAGCCGCCTTCCTTCTCGAGCTTGAGCCACTCGTCCCACTCAGGGAACATGTCAGCGTCGCTCTCGTCGTCTGCGCTCGGTGGCTGGCCCAATAGCCGTGCACTCTTGCCCTTGCCTTCCTTATCCAAGCCTTGCTTCCACTCCTTGACGAGACCGGGGGCGCGGCTTGGCTTGTACGTCTGCGCAAAGAGTACAGCCTCCGGCGTGCGTCCCGTCCTGGTAAGCAGCTCAATGCAGCCATCCACATCGCCAACCTGCCACAGGCAGGAGAAGGCGATGTTGTGTGCGCTCGACTCCTGGGCTAGCTCGGCAAGCTTGCGGAGGCCAGCGGCATTTGAGCTCGACGAGTGGAGGAGGAGGAGAGAGCCCAGGTCCTTTGCGTGCGTGAAACACTCTTCCGCAAGCTTGAGGTCCCATGCAGTCAGTGCTGCATCGCCCACTGTCTTCCACTTGTGCTCCACGTCAACCTCCTTGGCGAGCTCGAGCGCGACATCCAATTTTCCAAGGCTCAGCGAGAGATCGAAACGATGCTCGGGGTCGGTGGCCACATCGAGCGCTTCCTCCTTGAAGCCTTGGCCCTCGAGGAATCGGGCAATCTTGTTCTTTTGGTCCTGAGGGATGTCATCGAGCATCTCCGTCGCCGTCTCGAGCTCTCCTCTCAACACAAGCGTCTGGTATTCAATCACGGAGAGGGAAAGGGCGTACGACATGACGCCGACGTCCTTGTCGCAAATGTAAACGCGGCCATCGCGGGGAAGGTAGCCGAGGACGTAGATGGGGGTATCGAAATGAGAAATGGTGTAAGTCTGGTCACCAACAAGGTAGTTCAACCTGTTCGTGCTGTTGGTGTAGACGAAGCAGTCGCCGACCCACTGACCGGTCCGGACACTATAAAATACGTTAGTCCAATCTCGGTCCCTACAGTACGGCCGGGCAACAGTCCTCAACTCACCTCTCATTGACGTCCGTAATGACCTCGAAGGCAGCCTCGACGCCATCTTCGTCGACTTCGCCTGCCTGAAGAGCGGCAACGTAGTTTTCTCTCGAGAAACGGAGGACATAGTAGGTATCATCGCAGGCAAGGGCGACGAGCTCGCCGTTTTCAGACCAGTAGACCTATTTCTCTCAGTTTCTGCTTCCACGGGGTAATTCAGGTGTTAGACTTACGTTCCTAGGCTCAACTTCGATTCTCCTGACCAGCTGGCCGGTCTCCCAATCAAAAAAGCCGATGCCGCCTTGACCCTTGACACCAAGGAGAGTACCACCACTCAGACCATCCGCTTGGAATCCAACGTTCAAGCCTCCGCTGCCCTTCTCCTTGAAGTTACGGAAGATCTTCACGCTGGTACCCGACTCGCGAATGGCATAATCCTTGTCATTCTCCTTAGACGCCCAAGCAAAGTCCAATGCTGAACCAAAGGCTTGGTTACGCAGGGCCAGCGCAGTGTAGATGATGTATTCACCGTCGCCACAAACCGCCACGAAACGACCATTGGGAGAGTGCATCAACGATTGCGGGTAGATCTCCGTGGAGCCGAGATCCTTCGAAGGGATGGTCAGGCGATCACCGTCCTTCAGGCCCTTATCACCACCCTTGATCACAGCGGTGAGAATCTCAGAGTGCTTCGCCCAGATGATCTTGCCAGAGGCATCCATGCTAACAGCGGGTTCCTCGCGACCCATCTTAACCACGACGGCACCATCGTCGAAACCCACGGCAACGCCTTGCTTTCCACGCTGGTAACTTACACACCATGCGCGCTCCAGGCCATAGTTGAGAGATTGCTCGAGGCGGTATGTGTTGGCGTGCCAGATCTTGACCGTGCCATCTTCTGAGCCGGAGATGATGACGGGCAATTCTGGGTGGTAAATTGCGAATGAGACGTTGCTAGTGTGGCCTTCCAGAGTAGCGATCTGTGCCTTGGTTGTGTAATCCCAGACCTTCACGGTCCTGTCGTCGGACGTGGTCAGGAGGTAAGGCTTGTCAGATTGAGGGTAGTAGTCGACATGGTTGACACCCTTGGTTTCGTGCGCCTCGAGGGTGAAGTTGGGGGTTGGAGATCCCAAGCTCCAGATCTTGACTGTTCTGTAACCCAGTCAATAAAGGCATGCTGCCACATCCGCAGAGCATCCCGTACCTGTCAAGACAAGCAGACGCGAAAGTGTTGGTGTCCTTGGGGTTGATAGCAAGGCCCATGACATAGTGGGCATGGCCCTCAAAAACCTGGACGCACTTCCAGCCACGCTCCCAATCCCACAGCTTGATGGTCTACCCGATTGTTAGCTCCGCTACACGCCGCACCTAGACCACCCCCATGTACGCACCATGTCATCGGAAGCCGTCAGAACGAAGGGCTGCGTCGGGTGGACGCATATCGCACGAATGTAGTCGGGATGCGCCTCGAAGCTAGTGATCTTTTCGGAGGTGTTGTAGTTGTAGACACGAAGCTGGAAGTCGTCGGAGCCGCAGACTATCCAGTTCTTGCGCGCGATGAAGCGGCCAGCGCGGACGGGAACGTCGGTGAGCTCAAAGGTCTTGACAATTGCCTGCGGAGCGTGTTAGCCTGGCACGCAGGAGACCGCGTCGGTATCCTTACCTGCGTTTCATAGGACCAGATGTGGCAATGGCCTGGCTACGTAAGCTCTGCTGTCTCCTCCGCAATCGCGCCGCAACAACGTACCGCTGTACAGAGTGGTAAGAACCTGCTCAAGTTAGAGATGAGGTCCTGATAGTAGACGTGGAAGTAACGTACCCATGGCTCCGTGGGGTGGAAGTCGATTCCCTTTACGCGCTCGCTCCGGGCGAAGAGCTGCCTCTGTAAGGCGAAGGTTGGGTTAGCTACGTTCGCAAGCGGTACGAAGAAGTTGCCGCGCGCAGCCATGATGGCAGTTGAAGCTCCAGAGCATGGGTTGCTGCGCGCTGCCGGTGCTAAGGCCTCGTACCTTCACGTCGAGCCGCATCTTGTTGTCTCAGGGTGTGTGATGATACGCAAGGGGAGCGGGATTGGGAGACGTGGCTTATGGGCAGCCAGTCGAACGAGAATTGTGTTGCGCAACGTGACGCCCGGTACCACCGCTGCGGAGTTGTTCGAGCGGGTGTAGCGCGGAGAATTGGGCGGCGGTCGGATGTGTGGAATCGCGGGCTCGCGCTGGACAGGTGGATCGTTGCGGCCGGGCTGCCCTCCAGGGTGTCGGAGTTGGTCTCGGCCGCCAAGATTTCAGCTCCCTTGCCCGTTGCGCCCGCCGCAGTTTAGTGGTTGCCGCGCGCCTGCTCTTTCGTGTCCTTTTCTCCCCGCGAGAACTAATCCACACTCTCTGGGCAGCTGCTTCGCGACTGTTGGCCAATCACCCTGTCGCTGCTGCGCATGCAGATACTGCATGATTCTTCGGTGGGTGACTTGTACAGCTGCTATGTTCATCTACTCATGCGTCGTGTCCTTCGACAGCGTGCAACCTGGTGCGCACGTCATTGCATTCTTGTGCGTCGAAACGTATCGTCACGGCACCGCGGCCCATTTGGTACATAATCCATCCAACAATTTTACGCGTTGCGTGGATAAACTTCTCATTCATCACTACATTTATTGAAACTTCTCAAACTATGTACTCGACAGCCGTCCTCCCCAGGCGCTGTCACACCAACAGCCGTGGCAACAAAAGTATGCGCCAGGCTGTCTGTAGTCTCCCTCCTATCGTATCGAAAGGGAGCAGAAATAGTCTAGCTTCTCAGCAGAAGGCATAGACAGGTATCTAAGAAGCGAAGGAAAATTTGATCAAATAATGTGGTAACAAGCTTGCGCTAGATGACAAACTGGAAATGCATAGACAGGTATAGAGAAAAGGAAATGAGACCGAGGGCCCGAAGAGCAGTGACCTGTAGAAGGTGGATGAAGACGATCGTCGCTAGGCGAGGTGGAGCCCGCTGCTCGTCTGCTGTCGGCCGGAATGAATGGTAAAGTGATCTGGCCAGCTGCCCGCGAGACCGTGCTTTTCGAATATGATACAGCGAACATGACCTCATGTGCTCAACATTAGGCCGTCAAAGATTGTCTAGGGTCGCGCTTGGCGTTCAGTTCCATCCCAGGGAGTTTTCAGCCATGACTGGCGCCGAAATCTGCGCAGTTCTGGCGCTGCGGCCGTTGCTGCTGCCACTACCACGGCTGCCGCGGCTGTCGCCACGAGCTCCAGTCATCCAGGGGCCATTGCCCGTCGAGCCGTAGCCGTTCGATCCAGTGCTGGGAACAGAGCTAGAGCGCTGGTGGCTGGCTCTCTTCTTCTTGTACCGGCGAGCAACAAGCATCATAGCCGCACCATAGACAGCGACACCGCCAATGGCAGCGAACGCGATACCAACAGCGCTGCCCTTGACACCGGAGCCGGAGCTGGAACCATCGCCCATTGGGTCGCCGCTGCTGGCGTTACCGGAAGAGCTCGAGGACGAGCCGCTACCAGTCGAGGAGCCGGACGAGCCATCATTAGGCATGTCACTGGCGACGATCGGGAACGTGGGATCGACAAAGCTCGTCAAGAAGTTGATCGTCGATCCAACATCCTTGTCATCGTTGTTGTAGAAGGCGGAGTTGGAGTTCAACAGATCCAGGTGGAGCGTGTCGACCAGATCACTTGGGACGTACATCAGCGCCAGCGTAGAGATATAACCCAGCTTCTCGGTGGTGTTGTACGAGGTCAAAGTGACCATCTCAACCTTGTCGTGATCGATGCCAAGTCCATCAGCCACAGCGATCGGCATATAGGTCGTGAGTTGCCAGCCGGTGGTGTCGGCGTGGCCAACGACGAAGGGCCAGTTGAAGCCGCGCTTGAAGCCAATCTGGATCTTAGTGGAGTTGGTCGGTGCAGACGGCATGCCTCCCGGGGGAGCGATGAACTTGGGGTATGTAGTAGCAGATGCAGTAGCTGCCGAAGAGCTAGAAGAGGTACCGGTGGTCGAGGGATCGAAGACAATGCTGGTTGCCACAACATAAGTGGTCGCCGAGTCGGTGCCGGTGGGACGGATCGAGAAGACAGGGGTTGTCGACGTAGTGGAGAGAGTTGAGGATGCAATCTCGATCGTGGAGCTGGTGCTGGGAATGGGAACAACGACAATGGCCGAGGACGAACTCGAGCTGGAGCTAGTAGTGGCAGAAGGCGTCTGGACAGAAGACTCGGTCGTCTCTGAAGCCACGGGAGTGGTCGAAGACGCGGCAGTCGACGGAGTAGATGCGGGAGTGGTAGGAACGGGCGTCTCGGTCGAGCTGGTCTGAGGGACTGAGGAGCTAGATCCAGGCGTGTTCGAGCTCGATGAAACGGTGGGCAGCGGTGTGGTCGGGGTGGTCGGGACTGCGGAAGAGTCACTTGGGGTTGCGCTAGACGCAGACGTAGCCACAGGGGTCGACGCAGAACTGGGAGTACCAGTCAAGGACGACAGTGCCGAAGTCAGATCAACAGTGGTCGGGGTGCTGAGCGGAATGATCGGCGTGGTCGGGATCGAAATCAGTGGCGTCGAACCGAGGAGAGACGACAAAATCGATTCAACACCCGTAAGCGAAGACGATGCAGCGGGAGTAATGGGGCTCGAGGCACTCGTCGGAGTCGGCGTGGCAATCGAACCGCTCGCAGTCAAGGGAATGCTAGCGAGCGGAGTCAGAATTGAAGTCAAATCACTGCCAGCGCTAGAGACGAGGCTGGTCACGTCCGAGATGAGTGAGCCGAGATCGCTCGTAATCGGCAGAGGAATCAGCTCGCTGGTGCTGGTGGGCGCCGGGGTAACGCCAGGGGTCAAGACACCGGTGGCCGATCCGCTCTCGCCAGTTGCAGTGGGGGTAGCACCGCTGATGGAAGAAGTGACCGGCGGAATATCGGTTCCGGTGCCAGCAAACGAGGAGCTGCTACCAATGATAGGCGTCAAGACAGACTCTACCGGCGTGGCGACAGAGCTGAGAATAGACTCTACCGGCGTGGCGACAGAGCTAAGAACAGACTCCACGGGTGTCAAGACAGACTCGACGGGCGTGACAACGGAGCTCACAAGGGACTCGACGGGTGTCAAGATAGACTCAACAGGGGTGGCAATGGAGCTCACGAGGGACTCAATCGGGGTAACCACAGGGGTAACGATGGAGCCTACGGCGGAAGTAACACCGGATACAACACCGCCAAGCAGGTCGGAGGTCTCAGTCGACGACGGGGCATCAGTCGTGCTGCTGCTGCTGTCAATGATCGTCGAGAGGCCGACAATTATGCCAGTTCCGGTCGAGGACGCAGCGATGGGAGTGGCGGGGCTAGCGATGCCGCTGGTAGGCGTGACGACCGGGATCGAGACCCCACCAGTGCCAACCGGAGAAGTCTCGACAGGCACAGGCGCCGAGCCGCTGGTGGGCTGAACGACGGGGTTCGACGAATCGCCGGTTCCAGTAGCGCTAGCAGGTTGCTCAGTGGCCGAAGTCGTCGGGTTGAGAACCGGGCTCAGGACGCCTCCAGTGCCCAGGGCGCTGGTCACAGGGCTCAAGATTCCACTCGATCCAAGAGCGCTGCTCAAGGGAGACAGAACGGGGCCGAGAAGACCATCAGTGGTGGAGGAAGCGCCCGACTCAGTAGGAGTGGCCTGCACATCAGTAGCGCTTGAGCTGGTGGGCTGAACAATCGGGATCGAAACACCACCAGTACCGGTACCGGCAGCGCTAGACTCAGCAATTGGAGTGGCAACCGCTGAAGAAGCCGATCCATCACTCGAAACTGCCGTCGTCGGCGTCAAGATAGGGCTAAGTACACCACCAGTGCCGAGAAGGCTGGTCACAGGAGACACAACAGGGTCAAGGAGGCCGGTGCTGGAGGTCTCGTCACTGATAGTCGAGCTGGTGGGCTGAACGATCGGAATCGAAACGCCACCGGTACCTGTTCCGGCGGCGCTCGAAGCAACCGGGGTCGATGCGGCGGAGTCCGTCTCAGAAGCACGAGCTTCTGAAGTTTCCGACTCAGTGCTGGTGGTGGTGGGTTGAATAACCGGGCTTGAGACGCCACCGGTGCCAACATAAGTGGATACGGGAGTCTCGAACGATGAAACTTCGGCAGTCGACTCCGTGTCGCTGGTCGTCGGCTGAATGACAGGGCTCGAGACACCACCAGTTCCGACGTAGCTGGACACTGGAGTCTCGACAGGCTTGAGCTCAGTTGTCGATTCCGTGCTGCTAGTCGTCGGCTGAATCACTGGGCTTGACACGCCGCCGGTTCCGACAAACGTAGAGAGAGGCGTTTCAACGGAGACTGAGGTTTCCACGGAAGAAAACTCGGTGCTGGACTCGGTGCTGGTGGTCGTCGGCTGTATGACGGGGCTCGAGACACCGCCAGTCCCAACGTAGGATGATTCGGGGGTGGAAGCCTGCTCGGTCGAGGATTCAAGTGCCGCGGAAGTAGTGGTGGACTCGACAACAGTCTCTTCAATTGCAGCAGTAGTCGAAGGAGTGACGACAGGAAGAGTAACACCGCCAGTTCCAACGAAAGATGACGCAGCGGGAGTAGATTGAGCCTCCTCGGGAGTGCTCGAAAGAGTAGTCGTGGTGAAGGGCGAGGAAACCTCGGTAACGGTCGACTCGGAAATGATGGTTGAAGTGCCCGACGGGCTTTCGCTCACAGAGGTGGAATTGACCGTGTAGGCAGAAGTTGATGACTCTGCTGCAGGTTCCGGGGTGTTGAAAAAGCTGTTGACATCTGTATCGCTCTTCGAAAAGCTGTCGAAGAAGGAGGAGAAATCGCTAGATGATTCTTCCCTGGAGGTCAAAGTCGAAGTATCGCTAGCGGGAGGCGTAGAGATTCCTGGGGTCGAGGCGAGCACATCTGGAGTCGAGATAAGGGCCTCTGGAGTCGAGACGAGAACCGCAGGAGTTGAGGTGAAGACCTCTGGAGTCGGTGTAGAGACATCCGGAGTCGAGATAATGCTCTCGGTGGACACAGCAGTTACAGTAGAGTTGCTTATTTGCCTTTTCACATGACGAGGGAAGTAATACTTTGGCCTTTGCGGCGCGGCGGTTCGTCTTGCTTGTGCCGGTGCAGCTTCGGCGGTTGCCCCCTGAAGAGACAGAAGGGCCATGCAGGCTGCCCAGGTGACGGTTGAAGTTTTCATCCTGTATTATTTCCTCAATCGCTCGAATCCAGCGTGGATGGCAATGGATGCTAAGGTAAACGCGAAGGCTATTTGACGTTAGATATGTCTCCAACTTCCAGACCCGGGGCTAGCGTACTGTCAGGATGGTCGTGAAAACGAGTGTACTTGACGAATCAAGGCTAAGGAGTGTGACTATAACGATGGTTAGTTCCGTTTTCGCGGGACAGGGTCCCTTGAAGGAGCTAGTCCAAAAACTTCAACGGTTTTCGGAACAAAGGAACCTTACCGGACTGCAACTCAGTCGCGGAGCGCAAGAGTAAAGGCAACGATGGCTGTAAGGTCGGCGAATGGATCCACAGCACTCAGCATACCATTCTGCAAATACCCAGGGATTGCGTAGCTTCGAATGAGAGGACGCGAAAGCGATAGTCGCGGAAAGATGCTGGAACAAGTGCGCGATTGCTGGGCGAGGTTTTCCAACGATTCTTGCTCCTTGTCTTTGTCCTGTTTTCTGGCACACGACAATGGCGAACTGACGGGTGGCGTCCAATCGATCAAACGGCCGGCGAGATCCACGTGCTCAAGACCTTCTCTCAAACAAAGAAACCCAAAATAAACCAACAAATTACAGCTCCCAGGCTTTAGATTAACCAGCGGAAAATGACGGGCTGGGCAATCTCTTTGTCCAGTAGGCCAGGAGTGGTAGGGAGAAATCCAGTGGTTTACGTCGGGTCGGCAGATCAAAGATTGGAGGCGCAAACGTCCAAAGGCGGTCGAGAGGCGGTATTAGAAAGCGGCAAAAATAGTTGCAAGAATCGAAGCAGCAAAAACGAGCGGTGGCGATTCACTGGGGAATCGAGGCGTGACGATGAAGGAGCGTGATTTGAGCCCTGTGCGAGACGGCGAAGTCGGTCGGGACGAGGTCTGCGACGGCGGCGAGCACACACTGGAAGCTGCGAGCTCCAGTGCTGACCGGTCGAGGATTGACGGGCTGTTGGGGGGGGTGGTGGAAAGGTCGAAGGTGCGGCGAAGGAGGGAAATGAGACGAGGTCGCGCGGGAGAGCGATGGAGAGGCCGGCGGAGCCAGGCGAAGCGAGCGAGCACAGGAGTGGCTTCTGTGAGCGGGCCTGACCAGCTGCGGCCCCGGGCGCGGAGCAGGGACGTGGGCAAGCAGAGCAGAAGCGACGCCAGAACAGGCGGCGCTCTGCATAAAACGTGCGCACAAGCACCGGTCAATTGCTGTAAATAGGCCGGGCGCGCAGGCGGTTCGCAGCGCCGACGGCGATCGCTCCCGGCGCTTGCGGGCTAGTAGCAGGCGGATGTGCGAGCGGACGGGGACAGCTCAAGCGTGGAGAAGCAGGACGGCGGGTTCAGTCCAGAGGAGCGCATGCTCTGCGCGGCACAAGTCGAGGCAATTCTGATGCGATGCTGAGCGCTGCGGGCGGGCGTGCGCCCGGGCGTCGGCCAGTGATTAAGGTCACGTCGCAGCACGACTCGCGGCCAGCAAGGAACGGGCAGGTGGGCGGGCGAGAAACACAGCGTTTCCCTCGCCGGTGGCAGTGCCGTGCAGCCAGGAGCGCGCCGCCGCCCGCGGAGCATCAGCAATCCCGCAGCAGGGTGGTGAAATTGCCAGCATCACCGCGGGCAGCGCTTCGGGCACCCTGCAGCAGCCGGGCTCCGCTATGCCCGTCGCGGCGTAGCCTGCGGGCCATGCGCTGGGCATCCCGGCCCTGCGAAATTAGACGGGCGTCGCCCGCGTCTCATCAGGGTCATGGCCGACAATTTCCACCGCCGCCCATTTAGCCAGGCCGCCAGCGTCGCAGGCTCCACGCCGGCCAAGGCAGCGACTTTCGACGGCCGGAGGCGTTCCCTCTGCTCAGAAACACCGCAAACATCGCGCGTTGCACGCAGCCCGTCAGCCGCTCGCCGTCTGACGCGCAGACTCACCACCGCGCATGGAGCGTCGCCTGGCGTGCAACCCGACTTGCCTGGCTTCGTTCCGCCGTGCCGCCCCCGTGCCTGAGTCCAGTGTGCAGACGAGGCAAGCGCCCACCAGCCGCATGTGACGCCTCTCTTTCTACGCCATACGCGCCAGCACATATTGATCCAGCAGGTAGACAGGTGCCAGTGCGGCGTCCACCTGCCCCGGCCCCGGCCCCGGCCCCCTCCGTCCCCGGCGTGCTCTTTCATAAGTTGCAACCTCTGCGTATGTTGCACTTCACAAGGCGCGCTCATCTCCGCCCCTCCGAGGCCCAAGGTCCAAGGCCCAAGGCCCAAGACCCTCATCGACCGCTGCTGCACATGCTTCCCCATCAAGCACGTTAGCTCGCGGCTGATGAGCAGCCGCTCCGCTTCTCCTGAGCGATAATCTCCGGCCCTCAGTTAGCATTCGAGCCACCCAAACCCAAATTGGACCACCGCAGTCGTTTTGGGGTCAGTCGCCGCCTCCAGCGCCTCTTTGTGGTAAGCCTCCCCCCGTGCTACACGCCAGTCGGGCGGTGCACCAAAGTTTTTACGGCCGCCCGCCTGCCTCATCAGTGTCTTATTGGTAAAATTGTATCGTGTGTTGCCATTTCTGTCCGACGCGGCGCTATGGGGGAATGTCAGACCATGGTTCCTCAGGAGCTTCTTGTGGAAGCCTCAGCTGTCAGATCTGCCATGGCAGAAGATCGCGTCCATTCTGCACACCCACGGCCGATCAACACCGAGTCTCGAACCCCGTTGCGGCGTTCCTGGCGGTCAGGCGCCAGGACCACGGTGGGTTGGCAGTGTAATCGACCTCCACCCCATTGTCCCCTAGCGTTTCAGAGTGTTTGCCATCTGTCGGCACCGACTCCTTAAGCTTCTCCAGCACGATGCCTCGATGCCCCGTTCGTATCGTCGCGCTGCGCTTCCCCGAACCGTTCGGAGCGTTTGACGGCCACCCCACCTCGCTGCCCGGATCTTCATTGCCAAGTCGGTCTGCTCAGGGAGACGTTCGCAGGTCCGGATCGCCACGACTCATCCGCGCGCGCATTCGTCATGCGGTGGATCGCCTATTCTTAGGGGCCGGTTCCCACCTTGCTTCGCCCCGAAGAACAACAATCGTACGTGTTGCGTAAGCGCTCGCATTGTTCACTCGCCGAAGCCGATCGCCCTCAGACGATCCCTTATGCTTGCTGTCCTGCGTTCCCATAGGTACAAGACGTGACCTCCTTCATGACTAGTGGCGAAATCATTGCCTCGCTTCCTCTAACGTGTAGGGGGGTTTGGTCGAGCACGAAAGAAGATATTCACGAAACATTGGCCTTTGATATTTCTCACTGTTATTGTATGTACATACATACATACGGCAGTAGTAGATCGGGATTAACATTTCAGATCTGGTCTCAGGAATCTTCTTGTTCTCATGCGGCGACAATCGTTTTCTACAAACGGTTACCATGAATCTCTTTCGTTGAGCTCTGTCCAACTTTTACCACGCCGTACTGCCATTCCGAGCATGCGGCCTGCAACACTTTCTATATAGTCCCCCGTCTGCCAGTATTGCTTGTTCGAAGCCTCATCTGAAGTACGATGGCTCACATCGCACGGCATGGATTCCGGGTGCATTGCCATGCGTGGTCTTGGCTGCAGCTTCGGGATATTCGAATCTCAACGCAAATGTTGTACGACGTCGATTTTTCTGGATCGTTGTCCAGGCCAGACAGCTTGGTGGTGTAGCCTTGGCATCATCCGGCAGCTTGGTTGGCCCGCGGACCAAAACATTTGCGTTTTAGAGCGTACGGGGAAAAGTCCATGTTGCCGTCGCTCTAGCCTTCCGTCTCTACCGTTGCATCTACGTCATGCTTCCAACTCCCGCTTTACCGTTGGGAACCAGAGTCAGCCCTATTCAACATGCCCACCACCGCTCTTTACTAGCTGCGACGACGTACATTCCAGAAACCCCCCGTGCACGGCGCTCTTTCCGCCGATTTGTCGGGCTGACGATCCTTCCAGAAAATCCCGTTCCATCCCATTACAACCACGGGAACAAGAAGTAATAGCCGTCCAACCTCTCGAACCCGCGGACCAGGATCTTGTCCAAAACGCTGAACGCTTGTAGATGTGCGCTTTTTCCTCTCCCGTCAGCCAACCGGAAGCCCATCCACTCCCCGTACCATCTTTCCGCCCTCCCCGCCGCTCTTCGTCCCGACGATCCGCTACACAGCGACTACATATGCAGGCCACGCATGTAGCCGAACAAACTCCCGAGATCCTTCCAAAGACATGATGAGGCGATAGGAAAAAGCAAACCGCTGACTAGAGAATTTCCCACGCCACCCGCCTCAACGACTGGCCCCACTCTCCCCGCGGGTCGTTGGACGGTGTGCGTGTGCTGCGCGCGAAATGGTTCGCTAGCGAGCGTGACGCGTCATCCAGAAAATAATGTGCTCAGCATTCCTTCCCCTTCCTTCCTTCCATTCCTGACGATCTTCCATGCCCGCGCCCACCGGAAGGACACGAACCGCAAGAGCACGTGTCGCTTCCATCCCGGTCGTATCACCGACATGCCGTACCTGCCCTATTGTAGGGAGAGAAATAGCAACCCTTGTTTCCCTCCCCAGCCTCGTCGCTCGCGTGCACGTCGTACGGCAGATGGGAGGGGGCGTGGGCATGCAACGCAGAAAGCGAAGACTCGTAATCTCCCAACCACAAGGGAAAAAGGAATGCGATGTCTGTGATTGAGTCTCCCCTGCACAAGGAGGGGCAATGGAAAACAAAGGGAGGAAAGTAAAAATGTGCCCAGCAAGAAAAAGCCTTGCCGGCAAGCCAAGCAAAAGCTGCGGCGCTTCCGTCCAGACGTGGCACCAATGACCGTTCCGCGTCCGCGTTAAAGAAAAGACGCATTCCATGATTGGTCTGTTGCTTGCCGCTCATGTGTGATGGGGGTGTGCTATATTGGTTGGGCCTAGGAACGGCAATGTCGCCGCCACTGTCATGCTTATTGTTTGTCGGGCATGTAGAGCCTCTCTTATCAAGAAGGGTAAGTGGGGGAGGGGCGATTTGCAGTGCGAAGGCAAGAGACGAAGGGCAGGAAAAGAAAAATAAGGCTTATTGGCATGGAGATGGCGCTACGATAGGAGAGTGAGAAGTGGCTTGTTTGGGTGGCGTAAGGCTGAGTTGCATATTCCTTCGCGGTCCGCTACTGCAGGCTTCATGAGTAATACTCTCATAGCACGCGCTTGTGCGTATGCGGGGAAAGTTGGAGATGAATCGCGTGGATTGGGTAGGGCTGGATCTAACCCCAACCTTCTAACCCGCGGCTCAATAGCTCGAAAGCAACGGGGATCAGATGGCCTGTCGTGATGCTGTTTGTCGCTATTCATTGTGGTGGGGAGCCGGGGCATATGTAGAGGGCTAACGAGTACCTCGGGGACACGACTTGGGCGGTATCTTTCCTGCTAGAGGCCTCATGCATTGTGCATGCTTACGACGTGAGAATCTAGATCCGCTGCAGATTTGCCGGCTTGCGGGCGGATGTAGGTCAGATTATGGAAAATGTCCATTTCCGACCATGCCGGCAAATGGTTATGGTAGAGGGTGGAACCTGAAAGACGCAGTGAGAATCCTTCGAAGCCTAAATCGGAAATGCTGAGAACATCGCCTCGTGGCGATATGTACTGTACAAATAGGTTCGTACGCACGCTGTCATGAGCGGAATAAGTAGTGATCCTCCGTCTATCCCAGAGCACACACATGTGCGTATGCTTGCTTCTTGCCCGTATCGTGATCCAACGCCAAACTCCGTCCCTTAATGTGCATACCACTCATGCAGTTGAGCTTGCCACGGTTTGGCTGAGGAATCACCTCACAGGCGCGACGTATTCCTCCTCGGCCGGCGAGCTCGAGGCTGTCTCGAGCTTGCCAACATCGTCGCTGGAGCTGTCCCCATCAACACTCTCAGCCTCGGGAATTGCCCCCGCCTTTTCCGGATCATGCATCGAATGCACTGTGCCCTTCCTTCCCAAGAAGTCTTCCGTCCGCAGCCCCCTCACCTCTTCCGGATTCACGCCACGCAGCGGATCCCCGCGCTTCTTGCGCTCTTTGATAAACTCGCGAACAGGACACATGGCAGCATCGCGGCAGGCTTCCTTGATATCACTGCCGCTCATACCTGCTGAAACGCGGACGAGATAGTCAAGGTCGAAATTTGCGCGGTCGACTTTGGTGTCCTTTAGGATGAGCTTGAAGATGCCGCGGCGCTGGTGGGCCGATGGGAGTGAGACGGGGAACTTCTTGGGCATACGGCGGAGGATTGCTTCGTCGATGTCTTGGATGCGGTTGGTCGCACCCAGAATGCAAATGCGCTGTGGCATGCCAGCAGCATTGGTAGATGCAAGACCATCCCAGTGGGTCATGAACCTGCACAATGTTAACATCGAACGGACCCTTCTGCGCCGGGTTCACTAGAAACGTACTCTGCCTTGACCATACCACTCGCCTCGTGCTCGCCGCTCCGTCTTTGCCCGAGCACCGCGTCGATCTCATCAATGAAAACGATAGTGGGTTGGAGCTTGCGGGCGAGCGAGAAGACGGCGCTGACCAGCTTGTTCGAGTCCCCGTACCACTTCTCCGTCAAGGTCGAGATGTGTAGGTTGATGAAGCAAGCGCCACTCTCATGCGCAAGAGCCTTGGCAAGCATGGTCTTTCCGCAGCCTGGCGGGCCGTACAACAGCACGCCCGACGGCGCGGACAGCAACGAAGAGGTGTGGCCGTAGAGGTGGGGCAGTGTCAAAGGGTAGATGACAGATTCCTTAAGTTCCTCGATAATGTCCTCCAAGCCTCCGATGTCTGCACAGGATATCAGTCAGCATGGGCCGGGCTGATGCATTCCAAATGGCCATTTACCTTCGAAGGAGACGGGTATCTCCTCGGGCGCAACAACCTCCATGGCAATGGACTGCTCGTAGGGCGTGAGGACCAGCTCGTCGCGGTGCAGGCGCTGCCTGATGCTGTCCTGCTCCTCATCCTCCTCCTCCTCTTGCCGGGCCAGTATACCCTTCAGCTTGCGGTTTGCGGCTACGGATTTCTGACGGGCTTCTTCCTTGGATGCAGCGTCGGGGTCGAGCTTGGAGAGGAGGTTGCGGACGACGAAGTACATCAACACCGGCTGCACACATCTATCAGCCAAAGTTGGACCACAGCAGCGGCCGGTGCGGCGGCGGGCGCGTGGCGGAGGCTGGTCCTGGACTTACGGCGGCCGTGATCATCAGCAGATCGCCCAGGTACGAGTACTTCTTCCATCCTGGACTCGTCATGGTGTGGGTCGGAGGGGTGCGCAGAGGCGAGGGGTCTGGGTGCGCACGCGGGGTATGGTATGTATGTACAGAGCGGCGTTGGTGGGCAAAAGTCGGACAGGTACCCGAGGTGCAGCTGGAGGTGTTGGTTGTTCGCCGCGGGCGCGAGTGTGGCGGGTGGAGATGTGGCGCCCTGGTACCCGCCACAGCAGGTTAGAACAATAGGTTGAGCCATCTCACGACTGACGTGGGCCATGGAGTGCTGTTGTATGTATCTGTATCTGCATGTGTTTCTACGGCTTCAGAACAATTCACATCTACGTCCGGATGTTTGCTCGGAAGAGAGGCTCGAATGTTTTGGAGCCCACTGTGGCGCCAAAAAGCCGGGGTGCTGGGCCTAGTGCGGAGCTTCGCTTTCAACAATCTCGACAACCCCGCAACCATTTGCCATGGCCCTCCTGCCGCGCATCGTGCGAGCTTCTCCGACCGAAGCACTGGCCCTCCGCCTCTCATGTCTATCCGTGCACAGAGCGACGGGCTCCTGTAGACTGTACGCCACACACCACGCATCATCCAAGAGCTCCACCTCCCGGCGCCAGGTCACAGTCTCCAACGACGATGGACATGTCCGGTGGGGCGAGCTCACCGCCGGGGAGAAGGTCGCCCGCTCGACGCAGCAGTCGTTCAACTTCCTGGTCGTCATCGCCGGCGTCCTTGCAACCGTTTGTCGCGCATCCGTGATCGCCTGAGCCGGGCTGACAGTTGCAGGGCGCCGTTGGCTACGTCATCTACACCGAAGTCCTCTCGCCCGAAGGCACTACGAACCAATACCACCGAGCCCTGAAGAGGATCAAGGAGGATCCGAAATGCGTGGAGTTGCTCGGCGACCCCAAGAAAATCGTGGCGCGCGGCGAAGCGTTCCGCAGCCGCATGGCGAGAGCTTGGTCGATAACGTATGTCTGGTTCCGAGCATCCGCCAGCCCCCCGGACTGATCTCGCCCTAGCTCGAAGAAAGAGAAAGACCGTGCAGGCAACGAGCACCTCTACCTTCGCTTCTACGTATGGCTTCCGTCCACCTGTGGCTAGAGCTGTCGACTGATATGGTGAACAGGTCGACGGCCCGCTCAACAAGGGCACAGTCTTCTTACACATGATCCAACGACCCGGCGAAAAAGAGGCCGACTATCAATCATTGACGCTCGACGTTCCGGGTAAGCTAACAGCCCCCCAGCAATAGCCCAGCTGACACCAGAACAGGCCACAAGCGCATTGTCCTTGAGGATGACAGCTGGTCTCCCCTCAAGAAAAAGTCCGGCAAGCTTTTTGGCGTGCGTTGGTGGTAGATGAAGAATCCGGGCTTTCACGCCAGCCCCGTGCAAAGTTCCACGGAGCCGTGAACCCCACACCCCAAGTATCGACCCGCGCTACGGGTGCCGTCCTGTTGCTCTTTCCTTGTTGGATTTAGCACTACTTCCCGGGCAGCGCTTGCATCGCTCGGGGCGCTCCTGCCCCAAAGACAGGGCACTTGGGCCAGATTGCTCGGAAAGGCGGTCCAAACAGCTTCTCTATGTAGCTGACGAGACCAGCTGCATCTTGACTTTTGCTCCTCCTTCGCTCCCCTTGTCCTTGCTTTCCTCTTCAGGCCCACCCTATTGTTAGTTCTCTAAGCCGCGACAAATTGTCATCTTCATCTCGAATCGCGAATCTCGCCCGTCTCGCCTCTGCAACCGCCGAACAAACAGCCTCGCATCGAGTGAAGGTCGATGCAATGAGCCTCATCTTCGTCAAATGACACTCGCTCAAGAAACAACCCGCCCCTCTTTGCTACTCTCAACAAGTTCGCAGACGCGACATGGAGATTTCAACGTCATCGTCTCCCCGGAGGATTCACCTCCATCCTGGGCAGTCGACAGAACCATCTTCCCGAATGATTCGCCTCCCTCCAAAGATCAGAGGCCTTTGGCAATCCGATATGCGGGCGACATGCAGCCGGATACCCACCTTGGCATAAAGAAATTTCCAACATCTGCGCTGGGTGGTCACCTCCGTGCAGCAAGTGAACACACCCAGGCTTCGCACCGCCCAGCAGAGATGAACCACGCTGCGAGCGATAGCTCTTTGCCTGATTCATACCAAACCTCCGGAAATTCCTCTATTTCCAGCTTTGCCCACAGAACCATGAGGACAGGACCGGACTTGAGGCTTATCAATACCAGCAAGTCTAGCCTTGTGGAGAAGTTCTCACCCGGAAGTGTTAGGAGGAAAAGCATCGCGACCATTGCCAACCTCAAGAAAGTGATGACTTATGAAGATCCCAGCGAGGAAGCCCGCGAAGTTGCCCCGGCCAATCCTCCACCAGTTGCTACACTAGAGCCGAAACCTTATGCAAACAAGCCTACTTGGTTCAGATTGCGAAGACACGATTCGGATCTCGAGGAGGCTACTAAATCGTCCAGGGCGTCTCCCACTTCAACCCCGAATGCTTCAACACGGCAGTCCCATTTCCACTCCAAGAGCGACGCCCTCCCTAGAAGGTTCAACGTGTCTACCGACGATTTTCATAGCATATATGCTTCCTCCGTGGGAAACATATCAAACTCATCCACCGAGAAGCAAGTGAAGCGTCCGGACAGTGGTTCTTCGCCCAAGTCAAGGCCGAGATTCGCACGTTGGAAGTCTCACAGCAGTCACTTGCTCAAGCATGGCAAGCCGCAAAGTCCTTCACGTATGCCCACGCCATCCAAGTCTGCAGTACAAACACCTGCTCTAGATTTTGACGACAGCCACAATAAGTCTCCCATGATTTCTCCAAGAATGACGCCAAAGAGATTGATGAAACGCTGGCTGTGGCGCGGACCACCTACTTCCAGTGATACTCAAAGCATTGCCGACGTCATCAATCCGGCGGACATGATAGCAGAAAGATCCGCCGCAGACTCGGTCAAATGTGAGCAAGGCAATAAACCACGCTTTGTTTTTCTCAGGCTAATACCCGTGTAGTCCCTCAGTCGGCCCCTCTTCCTCCACAGCAGTTGTCCACTTCTCAAGGGCATGGAAGATTTGGGTCTTCACACCAATCGAATGGCAGAGAAACAGTTGTGCTTCCTCCACTCCCTATCAGTCCAAGCGATCTTAATGAGGCTGCGTTTTTTAGCCCCTGCCCTCGTGGTGACTGCCGAGAAGCTAGCTCTTACTTTGCGCTTGATGAAAATTCAGTCCCTCCCAGCCATTCAAAACACTACGGTCCTGACTTCATCGGAACTTTACTCGGAGGGATTTCGCCACAGTCTTCACCATCCTCAGGAGCGAGGGGTCCCGGGAGTCCTCGAACACCGGCGGCATCAACGCCAGAGAGACCAAACGAATACTTTCAAGTTGATGAGCTCCCGAATCGCGGCGGCGACGTCCGCAAGGGATCATTGGCCTTGGACTTTGTGCCTCCAGGACAAAACCGCGTCAACACGCCGCCAGAATTTAACGTCGATCGTACTGCCACCGGCAGGAATGCCGGCTTCTTCTTCGCCGGACCCTCACTAGAAGATAGAAGCAAGGTGGGCCGGGCCTCGGGTGCGGCTTCAGCTCCAGCAAGACGCAAGCTCCACAGCAGCGGCTTGTGGGACAGCGACGCGGTGCTTATGAGCCAGGGTATGACCGCCGATGACGAGTGGAACGTGCAGCTAAAACCAGCCGAGACGACTGGTGTCGAGCGCGACTGGATCAGGGAGCGGCTAGACCAGATATTAGCGGAGTCGTCAAAGTCGGAACTGGACGCTGATAGAATAGCTTCCACGTTCGCGTGGGATGTGCCAGAGCATTTGCCTGGCAGCCCACTGTGTCCGCTTCACCCAAAGCATAAGAGCGGTGGGAAGGGGATTTGTGTATATCACGGCCGTCGGAAGACACAGAGGGATATTGTTACTGTTTGACTTGGATATGCTAGGGTGGCGTTAAGATCAGAGGCAATTTGTATCAATGCATGCGTCTTCACATTGTCCTGTTCAAGCCAATTGGTGGAATAGATCCCTTCGATTGGCTGTTACATATGCGTAGCTGGGCATCTAACTACTCTTCTTAATTCATGTCCGACATATAGGGAGTGGAATCCTATATCCGGATGCATTTGTATGTCTTTAAAATCTAAATATACATCCGGACATTTGCTTCGACCGCCCACGTATGTCTTCTATTTCTCATCCGCGCAATCCAGTTCTTCTTGGATTAATAATGCACGGGGATAGAGAGTCGTAAGCAGGCCCGCATAAAAGGCCTTCTGTATTTCAAATAGACCCCGGAATGGTGTGTTGACCTTCCGGATTGGCCAGCCGATGCCGGGACCGCGGCAACGCACGCAACGCCCGCGACAAACGACGTCATGCGCCTCTCCGAACATAAACTCTTCGAAGCATCTCCGTACCTAGCGCGCATCCACGCATCAACCTTTCTTGCGCACTTCCACCGCTGCCATCAACAACCATGGAAGCCGCCTTCAGGACCTTCTTCACCTCCCCGCGCTTCGCCGTGGCAGGCGCCAGCTCCGACCGCGCAAAGTTCGGTCACAAAGGTCCGTATCTAATTGCTTTAATCCCTCCACCCCGCTAACACACATGGTTGCAACAGTCTTTCTATGGTATCTCCAGCACTCCCTCCCCACCACTCCGATCAACCCGGGCTCGCCCAGCGTAACCGCCCTCAACAAACCCTACACAACCTCCTCCTCCCCCAAGGCCCTTCCATCCCCCGCTGAGACTTCCTTATCCGTGATAACACCGCCGCCTGTGACGCTGCAGCTCCTGCGCGAGGCGAAGCAGGCGGGCGTTCGCGCGGTCTGGTTGCAACCAGGCACGTTCGACGACAAGGTGCTGGAGTTCGCCGAGGAGGCGTGGCCGGGCGCGGTGATTGCCGGGGAGAAGTGGGGGAGGAACGGTGGCCATGGGGAGGGGTGGTGCGTGTTGGTGGATGGGGAGGAGGCGCTGAACGTTGCGGGGAGGGAGTGGTCACGGTTGTGAGGCGGGCATGAAGGGGGCTTCGGAGCCGGCGTTCAGGACGTGAGACGGAGGACTTGGCACGTTCCAATTGACCTGGAAATGAATAAATAAGAAAACAACCTCAGTGATATCGTGCCACAGCGGGTATAAGTTGTGGAATCCTATATCTGGACGTGTTTACACAGGCTAGACACTCTCATCTACGTTCAGATATCTTCTTCAACTCTCAACCTACTGATTACATTCGTATACAAAGCTCCTGTCTTCGTGCAGTGTGTACTGCGGACTCCCTTCTTTAGCCTACGACGCTGTAGATAGCTCTCCAATGCGCTAGTGCCCTGAACCTATCGAGCACTTTGAGCCTCGTTGCTAATACCTTTAGAATAGGGCCAATCTAAATAGCTTGTCGACGTATAATCCCTTTCCGAGGCGATTGAGCACCCTACAAAGGCCATTCGCTCGATATTTTGAAAATCATAGTATAGGCTGTGTGTGACCTAATAATCAACTACCCTCGCTCGTCTCGAAGCTTGCGGCTCTCTGCTATCCGTCGCGCTCAGCTCAATGTTGCTTAGTTTACCATTGGGTACTGGTTGCGTATCGCTTGCCAGCCACGTCCTTTTTTTATTAGAGAGAGAAGGAAAATATATTCACTAATTTCCTCCTGCACCTTTGGAATGCCCATGTTACATTTCCTGGCTTACGGTTCGACCTACAGTTCCTTTCGCTCATAGTGGTATCAGGTATGGTATTGGTGCACATGTTTAAGGCTGACACAGTACGGAGCAAACCCCTCTGTATTCAGCCCCAATCGGGCTACCGAGGCCCCCAAGTGCGATGTATGCGGTCGATAATCAGGACAAAATGGTCGCGCGGCAGACCTTGGCATAGCGGGGACACCATTCTCAAACTACTGTGCTCCTCTGCTTGAGATGCATATTGCCTAGCCACCGGCTCAGCCTGCTCGAGACTTTGTTGTTCTTCCCCCTGCGTTGTATCACGGTACCCAAGATTCTCTCCAGGCAGACATGTCTTATGTGATTGCTCGAATACTCCTGAAAAGAGAAGGCGCCCCCGCTCGAGCCTAGTATCTTTTTTCTCTGCATCTCAATTCTTTGCCTTTGGGTGAATAGTCCACTGTTAGTGGCGTCCCTTGTGATGATAAGATGGCACATATAACCATGAGAACCTCGATCTTTACCACCGTCCTTGGAACTTTCTCTACCACACGCGTTCTTCCTTTAATCTTCACACCTCCGACATCGTGTTCGCTCCAATGGACATATTAGGAAGAGTCATCAAACAGCATTGAAAACGGGCTGCTCATTCAGATTGCCTAGTCTTCTATGAAGCCATCGGACTCGCCCTGCTTCCCGCCCGGCTTTTCTGGCTATGGCAAGGTATGGAACTCTCAATTATTCAGCCCAGGAGCCTGTCCGCACGGATACACGATAGGTCTGTCGGTCACGACCGACCTCGCGATAAGTACAAGGATGGCGATCGAGACGCTCGCCATCTGCTGCCAAGAGTAAGCTCCGGAATGCCTTCACCACTTCGCAACACTGACACCCGGTGGATAAGAGGATTCGATCTACTTGGTATATACACAGTAACAACGTCAAGCGGTGTCTAAAGGGCCATAATATCCACAGCGTGTCTTTCTACATTGGCGTTGGGGGGAAATACCACCATATATGCGGTTGATGGGAGGCAGACTGTTGTCACGGGCATAGGATGTGGGCGCAACAGATAGACGTGAAGTGGCAAAACACCGAGCTTGTGTTGTTCCCTGGATTCGCGCCCACCACGAGTTCTGGACTCAACAACGTCGCAGCACACGCTACGTCCAGGTCGTCGGCTGGCGCACGCAGCACCATCGCCTCGCAAACCTCCCCACCGACTTCGACTCCAGCGTAAATTTCAGCTTCCATGTCTGCCTTGGGCAGCGTTTCGACACAGTCCGCGGCGGTATCGGCCTCCTCAACTACGCCAAAGCCCTCATCCTCATCCAATACAACCGGATCTCACCTTTTGGGGGTCGGGGTTGGCGTCGGAATAGGCGCAGCGTTGCTCGCAGTATTCCTGATGTTGCTGATATACTGGCAGCGAAGTTCTCGGAGGAAGCGGAGCAACATCCATGGCGAAGAAGAAGTCACGTACGTGGCAAAGGCTGTGGTGCAGCTGGACGGGCAGCCGCCTCCGCGCGAAATGGACGACGATCGGAACAGGTGAAGCGCACGAAGAGCCGCAGGAGCTCGAAGAGAGGAAGACGAGTCAGCCAGCATCGCCGGCTGAGCTTGCTGGATCGCACCCTCAAGCTGAGGCTGTGAGGTGAGCTTGTGTATTTTGGCTGGATGTGTACATATGGGTTGCCGGAATCAGCGTCGATTGATGCAGGTGAAGTGACGGAGCTTGGGTTGGACCTAGTCAGAGGTGCCGGGCTGTCGTGACGTCATAGGCAGTGATGGAAGTACCGATTGCTCTTTCCCAAAATGCTGCCCCTGCCCAAAACGGGCCGTCGCCCCAGACAACGAGCGGACCCTGAGCAGCTGCCCACGCCGCATTCACACTCACTGAGGAGCTACTTAAGACCCTCGGCCCCTCGACCCAAGCCACCCTTGTCCCTCTCTAGCTCTTTCTTTGCCTTCGGGCTTAGATTGAGAGCACGGGTGCAGAGCCAGAAGGCAATTAGCCTTGGTGGGGTCCTGGGGGCAACTCAGTGGGGCACTGGGGGTTTTTTTCAGTTGGGGGCTCGGTGTTCTGGTGTCGCTTTCTGAGCAAAGCGCCCGGTGTCGACTACCCAAAAAGGTCGGGGTTGGGCGGGCTGCAGCACTCGGTGCTGGGGACAAGCAAAATCAGTGTCGCCCTGAAATTGTAGTAACTGTCCAAAGGTGACGACTACCTCAAAGGTCGGGGATGGGCGGGTTTCAGCACCTAACTAGTGCTGGGGGAAATGATCTCTTCACTTTCGTTGATGCCCTCGCCTTGAGCGGGATCTCGAGGAAGGAAGGCAAGAAGTCGGGCAAGCACCACGCTGCCTATGGCGCGATGCCGTCAGTGAGTCGAAGATTTTCCTGCTACTCCCGACGACATGTATCCCCCACGCCAACCCCAAAGAATGTCAGCTCACCAACCCGCGCAAAGGGCAAAGCACCTGATGGCATGATCGGCGTCGCACACACCACCCGCACGCAATCACCCGAGTGATCGTGTCTTGGAACATCATGGGCAGTTCGTGTTTTCGTGATAGCAAACACGAGATGGGATGGAGAGAAAAAAAAAAAGAGCGGGACCGATACTAAAGTTCCTACCTAGTGCTCCTCCTCGGGACGGATCGTTCCGGCCGTTGCGGCGCAGCAAGCGCAGTACCTAACAACCACAACCTAAGAAGGAAAAACCTTAGGGGAGAAAGCACAGACGGTATTTCGCGACTAGGCTCTCGGCATTTGCTGATTGGTCGATGATGGCTTCCCCTTCTCTTTTTGTCGTGCCATTGTACCATTTCTCTACGTCCCCTCGCTTCTCCGCTCCGTGTCAACGCTCGTTCCGAATGCCTGATCCTTGTGACTGTCGGGGGCGCCTCATCAGGACGACGGTTATCCCGTTGTCGCTGCCGGGTTCCGCGCGCGGTATGCAAGCAGCCGGCGACGGCTGAATTTCACCGCAACTTCGACTCAAATGCACTGCAATGATTTGTCGCGGCAAGAGACGCAGGCTGCAGAATTGTTGAGGAACTGATGACAGGTATGTACGCAGAGGACAGATTGCTTCGGCAAAGATGTGGACCCACTTCCCAACAGATGGAGAAGAGTGACGTAGAGGATAACTCCTGTCATGATGGATGGCTTAGCGTACAAGAAGACATGCCGGAGAAGATACTCGAGGCAACGGCGAAACAAAAAGAAAATATAAACGAGATTCCTTCAACATGATTTGTGTTTGTATGCGCCCGAAGAACCCCTCGCTCCAGTGGAAATGATGATGATAACAAAAAGAAAATATGCCCGTCACTGGAAGCGTTGTTCTCCTACGCCAATGTGAAAACCATCATGTGTGATGTAAACTCCCCCAAAGTTGAATCCCCAGAACCCCAATATCCAATGTCGAAAAAGGCTATTCCAATTCAAGGAAATTGTGGTAAACGAGGCCACCAGAGGTGAGCCAGTAAGCGCAAGACCCAAGCACGCTGGCTGGATCAGAACGAGAGGGGGAAGGGCAGCAAAGAAAGATAGAAGAAGGGGAGAGATAACAGAAGACAGATGGGAAATGGGGTGGAGGTGAAAAGATTGCCACCAGTCAACGGTCCCCCCAATGACAACGACTCCCACGTCCATCCACCTTTCAGTCAGTCAACGTAACAGCATGAGCTTTCTCCGTCTAAATCACGGCCGAGAGGGTATGATCAGGTGGCAACTTTTGAGTGGTTACGCGGCGCTCGGCAGCGAGTGGTATCAAGAATTCCGCGAATTGATCGTGCGCAAACACGCAGACAGAGAGTAACTCTTGGCGAGGTCGGTCTGTATGAGAAGGTGGCGGTCAGCCTGCCGCTCTGCCGGGCCGACGCGAGGGGGGGCAAAGCAAAGATAAGAGGTGCAAAAAAGAAGCGGGGAAGGCGGACAATGGTCGCTCACCAACGCTGCTGCGGACTACCGCACAGTCTCTGCAAGGCCACCTCGGCGGCATCTTCCTTGGCCTTGTCGACGTACTGGCCGTCGTACCAGAAGCGCGCCGGCACGCTCATGTTGCCGATGTGGACGCTGCTCGACCAGGCGGTGCGGCCACCTGTGAGGGTAGCAGTCAGCGGGTTGACGTTAAGAAAATGCGGTGTGGTGGTGGTGGTGGTGATGGTGGGCTGATGAGCGTTTTGGGTAGTTGATACTGAATGATTGCCGGTTACGGCTGTTTCGGGAAAGAGGATGATGCGTCGATGGCGCTCTCTCGCTGATCCGGGGAAGCAAGGGGGTAACCGGCGCGGCGGGAAGAGGGTATTGTGCGGAGCAGCAAGGCGATGGGAAAATTGACAGGGAGCGTGGCAGCGGCCGGGGATGCATTGACGACTCACCTCGACGGTCGGAGAACTCCTTGTAGACGGGCGGCGGGTAGGAGATGGCTCTGCAGTAGTCTGGGGGCGGTGAGCGAGCGGCGGCGGCGGCGGCGCGGCGGGAGGGCCTTACCCTGCAGCTTCTCCTGCCACGAGCTAGGACGGCTGGCCATTGTGCAGTGTGAGAGTTGGGGGGCGAGTGGTTGTGGGGAAGCGGAGGATGGGTTGAAGTGAGTTTTGGAGCAGGGGAGGAAGGAGCGGTCTGGTTTGTGTGTTGTTCACCGCAGAGTGTGATGTGTGCTCTGGCGTGGTGGTCTGGCTGGGGCGTCATTCTTATATCCCGGGGCATCGCGCAGCTTGGAGTTTGCAGTAGGGAGCCGTTGGAGCAGGGGGGGGGGGGGCGTGAGACGGTGTGGTTCAAGCGTTGACTTGGCCGGCCGGTATCCAACTATTGAGCCGCGCTGCATCATTGCTCAGTTGCCATTTCGCAAGCGATGATTTGGAAGGGAGGCAGGACCCGGCCAGGCGGGCGAGTGGAGGGTCGGGCCGCGAGAGGGCAGGCTGGGGAGCTGCTGCTCTTCTCATCGCTGCCAACGCAGCTGCTGCAGGCTGGCGAGCCCATTGCAGCGCCGCCAGCGCGCCCGCTCCGCCCGCACGCAAACCAATGCGCGCCAGCAAGGAGAGAAGACAGCCCGCTGCGGGTGTGAGTTGGCCGGCCCGCGACGTGTCTTTCCCACAGTCCGCGCTAAGCCCTAGCACTGGATCGACGTGGGCAATGTCCCGCAGCCAAAAAAAAGATCAAGCTGCCGTCTGCTCGGGTCCGCGCCGACTTCCCTGCCCAGCCAAGCCGTTTCCATTTCTCATGCCGCCGCCGCCGCCGACGCGCTGCCGCTGCCGCTGCCGCTGCCGCTGCCACTGCCACTGCCACCCAGCCCGCGCGCCATCCGCCGGCTGCAACCGCACCCCGTGGAGACGTGCTGGTGCTGGTGCTGGTGCGGCTGCCGGTGTCAGTGCGCGAGAGCCGCACGATGGCTGTGGCATGGGCCGACCGTCACCGCCCGCGGGTACCTACCTTCCTCACTGCTCTCACAGTCGCACCGACATGGGCTGCAACAAGCCTCCCGCATGGCGTGACGGCCATCGTGACCTCGGCAATCGGCGCGCCACCGACGGCCGGACGGCGAGCCGTATACACGCATGCATCCACGAAGCAGCCGCCGTTGCGCAGGAAAATATTTTCACTGGCCCTGACCGCGGCGGTGAGAGCCTTGATTCATTCATTCATACGACAGTCGTGCGGCCCGAGGGAATACAAAAGGGAGATGCCGTCCCGGACGCCAGTCATGATCCATCCCGTCCCGTCCCTGCTGCCCTTCCAAGGTTGCCGGTCCCGATCCCGCGAAAGAAGCAATTCCAATAATATGCCAATCGCCGGCCCCAAATGCTGGACGAACCGAGAGCAAACAATCCCGCCAGAAACCCTTGCCTCACCGCTATGCAACCGATGCCCTGTCTCAGGCCCTGCCTGCCCATGCTGATTACGGGAAAGAAAGAAAAAAAGCGCAACTCTTGCGATGCGGATATCCGGATTCCAAGCAAAACCAGACGGCCGCCTGCAGCAGCGCACGAGGCGGTGTGCTGCTTCCTGGATAAGGTTACATGCCGTCCGTTCGATGGTAATAATGTCTATGAAATTGGAAGGAAATGGAAATTTGTACGAGAAGACATTATGCAAATTACCGCGCGCGTCTCCGCTGCGACAGGTCTGACCGCAACATCACATCCGCGGTCACGCCTCCGCGGATGTCCGCCGCAGCGGAGTCGGCCCCCGCGGCGATGTGTTACCCCGTGCGGTACGATGGAAGACTTCGTCAATGAGGCGCTTCGGGCCGACATAGTCCATATTCAGCTTGAAAGACGCGTTCCTGGACAGGGGAATGTGGATCTGCGTCGATTCTTTGGAGTGGAAGCGGTTCTTGATGCTGTCGTCCACAAGAGCCATGATTCCTGATGAGACAACGACGCTGGGAAACAGGTTAGAATGTGCGCGAAGCAATATACACGGACGTACTCACTCAGCAGTGTCTGCGCTACCATCGATTATTGACGGTTCGCTGATCCACATGGAACACGGAGGAATCCAGCCGCCCTTTGCAGCCTCCTCGCGTGCTTGCGCGTTGGTGAGGGGCACGGGAACGATATGTGCCAGCGCCACGGGGCTGTCACTCTGGGTCAGGTGGTAAGAGACTTCTTCAAAGTTGCCGTCCTTCTTCGACACGCGTTTCCAGGTGTAGTTCACTCCCCAGTACTCGAATTCATATCTCTTGTTCGACTTGGTTCCGCGGCGCTTGATATCTACATGGGCGTAGTTGGAGAACTCCATCTTCATGGTGTTGGTAGGCATCAGCTGCGCTCGCTTGGGCTGCTGACCGGCTGACTTAGGGCGTGACTCATCGTCGCCTGCCACAATCGACCCGTACCCGGAATCTTGGCGCTTGAGACCAGACGTGGCGGAGACTTTGCGTTCAGGCTTGTGTCGGAAAGTGGCGATGGCGCTGCTGAACGACCGCTGCAGCGCTGGACGCTCCGACGGGGGCTTCTGGTATTTCCGAATGGCATGGCACACCTCGCGACCAGAGTCTCTGCAGTACCGGCGAAGCGAAAAGTCACGACTCTTCAGGTCGTGCATTCGGAGATGGAAGAGCGTCACGAGTTGCTTTCCCCGCCTCGTCTCTACCTGGGTGTCGATGCGCAGGTTCATGTTTCCGTCAATCGTGGCATCGTCGTGCTGGATCGACATCCTGTTTGCTGACGGGAAGAGGTCCGCGAAATCTCTCGGCGTTGCCGGGATGGCGTCGGTTGGAAACGCCTCGTGTCTGTACTCGGGAACCTCGTACGGCGGATAATCGTCTTCCTCCTCTTCCTCTTCCAGCTCTTCTTCCGACGTTGATGCGTAAGTGTCGACCGAGGATCTGGTTTCGTAGTACTCGACAGGCTCTTCGTAGAACTGCTCGCGACGGCGTTCCATGGGGGCGTGCCAGGTCTCGGGCTTTGGGAGCGATGGCCGCTGGCTGCGCTGTGCGGTTGGGGCGCTGCGTCGTGCGCGGTAAGACTCGTCGCTGGTGTCACTGCCGCCGCTGCGTCTTGAGCTGCCGCTACTTGTTGTCGACTGGTAATCGGTCCAGTGGGTGTTGTGGGTTGCCATGGTGGGGGCGGAGGAATGAGAAGCTTGGCGGGTGGGAGCGAAGACGGAAAGATTACAAGATGCGTATGGAGAAGGGCTGTATTTGGAGCATGCGGGCCGGAGCCTGTGACACGCCGTAGGATATATTTATCAGGTGAAAAGAAACATGGGTGGGTCGGGTTGGATTGGGAGCCGAGGGGTGCGGTTTCTGGAGGTCAGCCGCAGACTGGGTTGATATGTCTCGGTGGGCGGTGCGCAGGCAGATGATCGCGGGGGGTGCGGCGAGGCAGTCAGTGTTATTGTAGGCTGTGGAGGGGTCAGTCGATTCCAGCGATTCATGGAGTCTCTCGCAAGCCACGGCTAAGCGCGCAGGCCGGCCTCGCCCAGGTGGGAGCGGCGGTAGGCTTGGCCGCAGCAGGGCTCTCCGGATGACGCCAAATGGGGAGCGCAGACGCACCCAGCCACTCCGATCAAAAGGTTGGATCGCCCTCCACCCACGCACGCGCACCCAATCAGCAGCCCCGCGCCCACACCTCTTCGAGCGGCGCGCAGCGCGCCTCCTCCCACTCGCCGGCCGAAGCAGCGATGGAACGGCGCAGCTCGCACGCACGCACGCACGGCGCGCGTCGACCGAGTCGCTGTCGCTCAACAACGCACCCGAACAGGGCGAGCGCGGCTCGAGCAGGCCAGGGCCTAGAGCGCGGTGGGCCGTGGGTCGGGGGATCCCCGTTGCCGCAGTGCAAAGTCTGCGTGCGCCCCGGGAGCAGCCTGCCCGCTGCCGCAGTTGGCGCATCACCCTCCTCCCCTCGTCATGATCCACTTGCTTGCTTGGGCAAGCTTCCGTCTCGTCGTCTCCTAGTCTCCTCATCCCACGTGCCTGCTCCGTTGTCGACGCCGCATCTCGTGAGCGCGCTGCCATGGCCAGACGTCACCGCGGCGCTTTTCGCGGTGCCACAACGCGCCGACAAGCCAATACTGCGACGGCGCCGCGGCTGAGGGCTGCAGGCGCGCTGACCTCCGATGCTGCACACGCTGCAGCCCGCGTGTGTACCTCCTGGCGGTGTGCCGCGGCCAGCTCCAGCTCCATCGCTATCGAACTGTTGCTGCCCGATGGATTGTTGGGGAAGCCGGCCCGCGAGCGCTGCTTCCATTGCCTGCTGGTGCTGCTGAGATCGGTTCCCCTGCAGGGCTGAGGATAAGCTACACCGAGTCGCGCAAATCACACTCTGACCTGTGCTGCCTGTCGCTGTTTCCTAAACCGTCAGCTGATGGCCGCGTTGCTCTTCCACCGACAGCGCGTGCGACAGGCACTCCCGCGAGCGTAGCACCAGAGCCGTCATTCTCAGGCCATCGTCCATTTCCTCCTCTTGCTCCATTCGGCGGCGCTCGGCCGCTACAGCTCGGTCCGGCCAGCGCAGGCGACGCCCAATGGCCAGCGCCAACGTGGGAGGAGTCGAGAGTCGAGACTGTCCACGTCGACGGCAGCAAACGCTTCGCTTCCGAGCGCGCGAATCGCTGGATCGACTCCCGCGCCAGCGTTCCCTGCGAGTCCGTGAACACCACGCGGCGCTGTTCGCATGATTGGCAGGGGAATGCGGCGTGACCAAGCAGTCAAGCTGCAGCACGACGAATCGCGGAGCCGCGTCTGTCCGCCGCCGCTGCGACCATGGCCCTCGCTGCGCCAGACAGATCTCTCCGATGCCCTGGCTCCCCGTCCATGCAGACATCCGCGTCTGGTGTCGGGGCGGCGCCGTCCGAGCTTGCCAAGAGAGCGATGACATCGCCACTACTGCCTTCGCGCTCTTGATCTGGGAATTCCGCTGCATCGTGGGAGTGCCAATGTGCTCGTTGATCGCTCCATTCAGCACCCAAGCCTGCGAGATGGCGCAACCGCCTGCGCACACGTAACAGCGGCTGTACCACTTTGACAAGCTGTTCCCAGGGTTGCGAGGCCGCCAATACGTACCGACTCCAATCCTCTCATCCCACGAACGTGTTCCCCGTCTCTTGCTAGTGAAGTCAAGACATCATCGCACAGCCGTTACCCGCCGGGCTTGCTAGGCCGCTCCCTCTCCTGCCTGGCTGTAGAGGAGCAAGGCGCTGGTCCCGGAGCACATCGCCCTGCGCAAATGCGCACAGCCTTCAACCTCAACAAGGACTGGAGCCTCGCACTTCCAGGCATCGCAGCCTCGAGAAGCCTGGAGTCGCCTTGCGATCGCCTTCAACAGCCTTCCAAATGCGGACATGTTGGGCATCAGTCACCAACAGGGATCTCAGAATGTACGCGTGTAAGACGAACGCTGCTGGTCCGTCCTCCCAAGCCGTGGCTGAGAAAGCATTCATCCAAATGGCGCTTCTCCGCAATCTTACAGCCTCTCCGATGTAGTAGGTTTATGCTTCACTACCGCTGCCGCAGTCGATCACCCCAGGTCTTCACGCCAACCGATTTGCGATCGGTCTCATTTCGAGTCGGATATGACATCTACCTGCGCGTAAGACGAGCCACTCCCGTCCATAGGGCATGCGAGGATTCGGGCCATTACCAGCAGGACTTCGCCCGCTCGGCTCTGCCCATTGGCCAATGCAACCCTCTGTGAAGGGATTACACATCTTCCTATGTACTGCAGCTCGCAGCACTCCTGCATGAACGTTTGCGGGAGATTGCGGGTTTCTTGCGCCACACATGGTTGAGAGCAACAGGGGCGGCACCCGCTTGGACACGCCGTTTTCTGCGCCTATTTTTCGCGTTGTTGCACCACGCCTTAAGATGTTCACAGCAGGACCAGACTACTGCCTCCGTTCCAGGTGACCAAGGCCCCTGATAAAGGGGACGGCCTCCATTGGAAAGGGAGGACATGAGCATCTTCGAAGTCCTCGTCATCGTTCGTTTCTGCCGCTCAATCAAATCTAACCTCATCCTATTCGCAGCCTTGCTGTCCTGTTCCTTCTACTGTTCAAATAGACTGAAAGCTGGTTCTGCCCAAGCAATTTAGGCGACACATTCTAGACCGGCTGCAGGCGAGCCCCTCAAACAAGTCACTGCAGAATCACTAGACGGCTAGCATCAATTCTCGCCTTCTTCGCGCTGTTCCGCTCCACAGCAGGAGGGATACTTTGCTTTTCTTTTCCTTCATCCGAGGGGTTCCCGCCTTACTGACACCACGCACATGTACACGTGCTTGCAATCGCGCCGTTGCGCATTTCGATGCTGTGCCATTCTCCGCTGCTGCCTACCACAAACTTCTGGGAGGCCTCGCCCCCGCATGCCGCACGCCTGCCTATCTGCTACTGCTGCTCAGCCTACCACTGTGCCCCAGCGTACGCACACGAGCACGTGCGCATCGGCGTATTTCTTTTGCCGAGCGTTTGGCGCTGAAGAAACTGGACTAGCCGTTCGTCGCTTCACCGGCGAGATTGTGAGTCAATGGCCATCTCTTCGCCCGTCCTTTGCCTTGATCACTACATAAACCTCATCCTTGCTGGTCTTGCCTCCTGCACTCGCAAACCCCTGTTTTGGGCTATTATTGGATTTTGCGGCTCTGTGGCGAGGCTGTCTCTTCTGAAACATGGGCTGTTGGTGAGGGTGTGGGGTGCGAGGCGGCTGCGGCGAGGCTGTGGGCGACAGAGGCTCTCAGCCTCTCTTCCACGCTCGTATTTTTGGCTGACCGGTCCTACAAGGAAGGTCTTATTGGGATCGCAGGCTCGCCTCGGCGTGTCGCCTACACTTCGCCCTGCTACTTGACCGGTCCCCTTTTTCTTTCTTCCTCCGGAAATCTTTTCACCTTTGCCGAGGTTGCTTGGAAGGACTGATACTAAGTATAACCTTTTATCGTGTCGAGATTTACATGGCTTTGGAGCGAACCACTTCCTTAATTACTTTTCATACTATTCGAGCGTGGAGATGGATATCCTCCAAGCCCGAATCGCCGTTGGTTCGGTACCTAGACGGTCGGGGACCGCCGTCACCACCAAAGCTGGCCAAGCATCACGCTATCTGGGCAGGGGGTGGTACGTGATACGACGTTTATTCAGAAATGGGTCGTCGGAATTAATATACTGAAAATGATTTCTATGACGAGCTCCCTCGGATGCAAGGTGTATTTATTACCTAGGTACTTACTCGGCGGACAGGAACTACTATTTTCCTCGTCATCGTGGCCGATAAGGCGCTCGGCATTTGCGCCATCAGAGCCGGCCGGCGATCGCGTCTCGGCTCGAGCACGCAACGCTACTTCTGCTTGGACCTGCCGACTGCACTAGTTGAAAGGTGGGATGGATGGAAGGCCGCTGCAAAAGCACCCTCCACGGCGCTTCTTCTGCATCCGATGCCGATAAGTAGGTATCGCTCGTGATAGGGCAACTCGCTGCGTTCCGTTGAGATAGTCATCAGGTCTTGACAGTAATCTCAAAACCTTGATCCCACGTCATCAAACTTCTGCTTCGTTCGTTGCCGGATAGCTACTCGTTGGTCTGCAAAACATGGGCAGCATCACTCCGACCGGGAGCATTCGCATAGGCGTGGATGTGGGAGGTTCGTAGCACTCATGTCAAAGAAACCGTGGGCTGACGAGTGACTCCCAGGCACCAATACCGATGCCGTGGCGCTGGATCTCTCCGCGCAGCACACCGAATCCCGCGGCGTGATTGCGCACTTCAAGACACCTACCACGCCCGACGTCACCTCTGGCATTGAAACCGCCGTCGGCACCGTCATCAAGGCAGCCGGTGTATCGCTGGACAATGTTGCCTGCGTAACCATTGGAACAACCCACTTCATCAACGCCGTCGTCGAGCAAGACGCTCGCCGCCTGCGCAAAGTTGGCGTTCTCCGCCTCTCCAAGTCTTTCCTTCGTCAGATCCCGCCGTTTAGCGAGTTTCCAACCGGCTTGACCCGCCTGATCAAAAGCTACATCGGCTATGTCGACGGCGGCCTGCATATCGACGGAGCCGAAGAAGCACCCGTCGTCGAGGAGCAAGTTGTGCGCGAGTGCGCCGAGATCAAGAAGCATGGCCTATCCGCTCTCGTCGTGGCTGGCATCTTCTCACCAATCGACGAGGAATTCCAGCAGGAGAAACGCGTGCGCGACATCGTCCTGCGTGAGATCCCTGGAATCGACGTCATCTGCTCGCACGAAGTCAGCAACATCGGCTTCCTTGAGCGAGAGAACGCGGCCATTTTGAACGCTTCGATTCTCAAGTACGGACGCCGTACAGTGAGGGGCTTCCGTGAGGCCATGAACAGGCTAAGCCTCAAGTGCGGCTTGTACATCACTCAAAACGACGGGACCTTGATCGACGCCGCATCTGCCGCCCGTATGCCCATTAGGACTTTCTCCTCTGGTGCTACCAACTCGATGCGCGGCGCCGCCTACCTGGCTGGCAAGTCTCTTGATGGTACTTCGGCCGTTGTTGTTGACATTGGAGGCACCACTTCGGACGCTGGCGTGCTGCTGCAGTCCGGGTTCCCGAGACAAGCCTCTGCCTTCGTTACTGTCGCTGGCGTCAAGGTCAACTACAGTATGCCATTCCTGCACTCTATTGGCCTCGGAGGTGGTTCGATTGTCCGGGAAACCCCTGAAGGAAAGGTGACTGTGGGTCCGGACTCGGTTGGTCACTACATTACCACAGAAGCCAAGGTATTCGGCGGCAGCAAGTTGACAGCAACAGATGTTGCTGTTGCAACCAACAGAGCGGTAATCGGAGACGTCTCGAGAGTTGGCGATGTAAGCCCTGAGCTTGCAGTCAAGGCGCAATACAGGATAAAGACCATGCTCGAGGCTGTCATTGATCTCTGCAAAACCTCTCCGGACCCCTTGCCAGTCCTTCTCGTAGGTGGTGGTTCAGTCGTTTCCCCAGAAAGCTTGAAGGGCGCGTCCAAGATCATATGCCCACCATTTCACGACGTTGCGAAGTGAGTTTGTGCAACATACTTTACAGGTTAAGTGCTGACATTCCACCAGCGCTGTCGGCGCCGCGGTTAGCAAGGTTGGTGGAGTTGTGGACCTCGTTCAGAGCACAGAGCATCAAACGCAACAAGAGGCTATCCAAAGAGCCAAAGACCTCGCTATCAAGAGGGCAACGGACGCCGGTGCAATTCCAGAGACTGTCACCATTACCGAGATCGATTCCCTTCCTGTCTCGTATGTGGCGAACAAGCTGCGAACCATTGTCAAAGCCGTTGGTGAGTTGGATATCGCAAGGCAGCCGACACCACTAGAAGAAAAGGATGACTTTGGAGAGGAAGAAGCTGAGAAGAGCAAGGATTACGGTGAGAAGTACTTGGAGGAAACGCCTGTCGACCCGTTCAGCTACAGACCGGATATCAAGGTAAGCCCGGAGACGGGTATAGCCGAATGGAACGTCTCGGAGACGGACGTGAGCTGGCTTGCGGAAGGCTGTTACGTGCTGGGCTGTGCAGGAGGCGGTTCACCGGCAGCCACCAGGATCCAATTGCGGGATCAGCTGCGGGAGGGTTACACGCTCAAGATCGTGGATGCGAGCGTGCTACCTGACGATGCCTGCGTCTACTGGGGCGGTCATATGGGGTCTCCGGCGGTTTCCGTGGAGCGACTCAACGCCACGGAAACGGTAGAAGCCTTCCGAGCTCTCATGGAGTATTTGAAACACGACTCTTTCGATGCCGTTATCGGCCTCGAAATCGGCGGCGCCAACGGTCTGGAGCCCCTTCTTGTCGGCAGTTCGAAGTACTTCGATAGACCAACCATCGGTGGGTAGTCTTTCACACATGAACAGTCTGACCGACGTAGAACTGACGGCTGCAGATGCCGACTTCATGGGCCGGGCCTACCCGACATACTGGCAAACGACAATCGCGGTGCACGAGCCTGGCTCACTCATTCCGTGCGCCATCGACTCTGGTGACGGTAAGACCATCATCATGACAAGGGCATCAACGGATGAGATTGTCGACCGAGCGCTGCGCGCATCATGCGCTGAAATGGGATCCCGTGTCGGAAAAGCAGGAGCTCCGACAACCGCGAGCATTGGCAAGTACATACGTCGGATAGCAATCTTACAGCAGCTAATCTCCGTCAGTGCGTCGGACGGCGGTGATCAACACCTACTCGCTCGCGTGGCGCATCGGGCGGTGCATTGCGCGCAGTGAAGCCAGCAACACGCTCTCGAAGGTGTGTGAGTCGATCGTGCAGGAGGTGGGCGGGGAGGCGACGGCTCGCATTCTGTTCCGCGGCAAGATTGTCGCAGTGGAGCGGCGGCTGTTCAAGGGCCACTCGTACGGGGAAATCAGCATCGCGAGCATGGCGGCGGATGAGGAGGACGAGGGGGCAAAGGAGGCCATGCCGGCTTTGGCAGCGGGCGGGACGCTCAGAATCCCCTTCAAGAACGAGAACCTCTATGCGGAGCACATATCGGAATCGGGCGAGAGGCGCATGGTCTGCACGGTGCCGGACTTGATCGCGGTATTGGACACAGGGTCTGGACGTGCGCTGGGAGTCCCCGAGTTTAGGTACGGGCTCCGGGTGACGGTGCTCGGAATCACGGCAAGCCCGCAGTGGACCGGCACCGAAACGGGGCTCAAGATTGGCGGGCCCAAGGCATTTGGGTACGATCTGGAGTATAAGCCTCTCGGAGTGTATGTCGAGCCGAAGAGCGTGATTGCGGAGTACAAGTGATGTGATGGACAGGCAGGTAGCAACAGAGAAGGTGTCGGCACTCTCTCTCTCTCTCTCTCTCAGGTGATGTCGGGGTCGGGCCCGGCGAAGATCAAGCTGGAGGCCAGGAGTTGAGGCTTTGAGCTGGGCAGGCGCGCGCGTCAGCTCGGTTTCATGGGCGCGCTGAGTTGTGCAGTCGGGGTGTGGAGGTGGAGGGGAGGGGCAACTGGTAACGCGGCGGGCACGGCGGGGTCTTCCCTGAGACGGCGTTGGCCCCTCGTTTCACGCGGCCGAGCCGAGGAGGCGGATTGCGTGCTGCGCGCGAGAGCAGAGTCCCCGGCGTCTCAGAAATAGTACGCGGCGCAGCCGGGCAATCCTCGCGTCGAGGCCGATCAAACGAAGGCGCCTCAGGCCGCGGGTATGCAGAGGCTCGGCGCGGGCGTTTCACCGCTACACAGTAGAGAGGCTCCGTTTCAGCCTTGCGCGCGGGCGCGGGTGGGCTTCGTCGTGATTGGCGCGGCAGGCGGCCAGATTTGCACAGGGATGGCGAGAAACGAAACGGCGTCTGAAACGCTGAAGCGAGCAGCTGAGCCGCCCCGTGTGCGCCGCGACTCGCCGCAACCGCTGCCATCCATTAATATCCCTTCTCGCCTCTGCTCTGCCCTGCCCTGCTCTGCTCTGCTCTGCTCACGATTCCTATCCACTGCTGCTGCTGGTCCAGCCTCCCCCGCAAGTGCATCCCATAATGTCTGACCAAGCCCTGCCGCCCGCCCAACAGGGCACGAAGCGCACCCTATCCGGCTCCACGCGACCCAAGGCTTCGTCCAAGGCTTATTCCCACGCGCCCTCGTCGGCCTCGCTGCTGCAGGAGGAGTCGCCCATCACCCCCGACATCTTCGCCCATATCGATGCCATCAAGCACATCGATGACAAGCTGATCTTCGAGCTGCTTCGCAGCGCTCGCTTCTATGGTACGCCAGGGACACCCCGACATCTGTGCACGCACGCAATGTTGACCCCCCCATCGCAGCAAGCATTGCACCTGGCTCAAGCCCGTCGGCCGACTCCAGCAGGCGCAATTCCACCGTGCCCAGCCTGTGTTCCGACAACCGCTCCTCCATTGCCTCCTCTGCCATGTTCTCCCTCTTTAGCAAGCCGAGCCTTGGCTCTCTGCGCTCCGCCGCCTCCCAGCCCGAGTCTTCCACTCTGTCCCGGAGCAAGTCCCACATGGAGCTTCGCCAGCCCTCCATCAAGTCTGACCGCTCAGCCTCCTCGGCAAGCAACTCTTCTCTCACCAGGTCGCGCTCTGTTCGCCATGACTCGGCTTCCACCGTCGAGAAGCCGCTCCCGCCCGTGCCCATGAAGGATGCCCAAGGCCAGTCCGTGCCTCCACCCGCCACCCAGCCTGCCAAGAACTATGCCTGCACCTTCTGCGAGCAGACCTTCAAGCACCGTGCTTACTGGCTCTGCCACGAGGAGGAGCTGCATGAGCAGCCCCGCCGCTGGACCTGCCCTGACTGCTACCGCAGCTTCTTCGCCGAGAAGAAGTACCGCAAGCATCACTACGAGTCCCACGGCTGCTCTAGTTGCGGCATGAAGAAGGATGCTGAGCGTACGCTGAATGTCACCGAGCGCTGTTCCATGCAGGGCGTCATCGAGGGTAGGGAGGGCAAGCCTGTTCGCAACAAGACCTGCGCTGAGAAGGCCATGCTTCGCGTTCACAACAAGAAGGCCTACGGCTGCGGCTTCTGCGTTACCCTGTGCCGCAGTTGGAGCGAGCGCTGCGACCACGTCGCCCGCCACTACGAGTCCGGCGTTTCAAAGAATGATTGGTGCTTTACCAATGTCGTGAAGAGCCTGCTCCTCCAGTCCGAGCTGGCCGTTGCTTGGGAAAAGCTGATGACAAAGGAGCACGCCATGGACAAGACCACATGGCCCACCTTTGCCTGGGATAAGCGCGAGGCGCGCGACTTGGTGCGCTCGATGGAGCAGAACGGTATGATTCACGAGAAGGTCAAGGAAATTGCGCGCAGCGCCTACGACCACGCCCACGCTGAGGAGACCAAGACGACGGAAGATGCCCCCTCGGTGCCGGCAGAGGTTACGCCGCCGAAGCAGGAGCCCGTTGAGGAGCAGAACCCGACACCTGCCGCCCAATACCTCCTTCCCATGCCAACGGAGCAACGCCCACACTCCACCCCAGTTCTCTCTCAGCAGCCGATGCAGTTTCCCCACCACCCCCACCACAGCACTTTCTCCGTTTCCTCCATGCCAGACCCGCCGCCCACGTACACTGGCTCTCAACGCGCATCAAAGGAGTTCGAGCTGCTCAGCCAGGCCATTGACGAGCAATTAGCCTCGGGCCCCTTTGTCGTCGACTTTGACTTCACCCCAGCCTGGGACCCCATGCAGATGTCGCCGCAGCCGCCGCCGCACCAGGAGGACGTCGTCGCCTTCACGCATCCTGGCGCCTACTCGGCATTTACCGCCGCACATCCCGACAAGGGAACGTGGCCGCTGTAGGAACATCACCTAGGCATGACTGTTTTTGATGATGACGGCGGTGCTGGTTCACCTTAACTTCCCTATTTATCTACCTGTACTCTTACGGTTTGCTTGATTCTCTTGATACCCACCATTGAAAAGGAAAGGAAGGGAAGTAGTATGTACGATGCGGAAAAGCCGTTGTCGGTTTTTGTATCAATATCTAGTGGTGTGTGCGAATCGTTGGCTCTTGTTTTGTTGGAGCCCGTCCAAGAAGGGCCAATATACTTAATAGTAATCATGGAGACGAATTGCTTTCCAAGTTACGAATTGTGAACCAGAACTATCGATGGCGAGGGTAGATGGAGTGCTTGCGAAAATGGACGGTCTCGTGTTAGTATATCAAAGGCCTAACGTCATACGCCTGGACCTGTAGCATGTAGCTATAGTAGAATCGGAGACGGAACAAGAGAACAAAATCCTGCAAGCGAGGCCCACGAAGGCTTCCTCCCCATCGATTCGTCTGTATTTCAACTAGGAGTATATCTTTCTTATGCCCTGCGAGTCCCTGCCTGCCAACGTGCCCCACAGGCTTACCAGACTTTGAACCCATCGAGTTAAACGAGGTACTTCACTACAAATTGCCGGACCGTATCGGCTTTGTTCACCGTAGAGATGCTTTCATGGACCGATCTCGCCCTAACCGCTCTATATCCGGTGCAGCATTCGCTAACTGGCGTGGTCTAGTAATGGCTTGTGGTATTACCGGAGCAGCTCTTGACAGAAGTCGTGACAGTAACCTTTTCGACTTTCGTCACGTCATTGACTAGGTGTCTGCTTCGATAAGCTATTCCACTGTTACAACCAAGACGGTATCTTCGTGCTGGACAATACACCTGATGCGAGGACGAATGTCAGGAACGCTCGAGCATACATGACCGAAGCTTCAAAGTTAGCAACTAGACAGACGGACGGCATGCCACAGCCCCCAACAAAAGGGCATCAGAGTTAATTGCTTGGGGGACACGAAGAAATTCGGTATTTCTATTCTAGGGGAGGCCCTTCTGAACCCTACCCACCCAATCCTCGTCCCATTGACAACGATAAGGGAACCACCCTCCTCGGCCTGGAAGAATGCAACGGCCTTGACGAAGTTTAGCGACCGTAGTCTCTTTTGAGAACGAGGCTGCTTCTTTCTTACACCTCAGCTGTCACACTTTGTGGCATCCTTGTATCCTTTGGGTTAATGCTGGCTTGACACATATACAATCGGGCAACACGTGAACGAGACTTAAAAAATAGGAAAAGGTAGAAAGATAAAATTGATGTGAAGTGATTTCATGGATATGTGATATATATGGGGAATATGACAATGGATGATCCAAATGGTACTTGTCTATTTCTTGACCAAAAATTTCCTTCTCGTACGCTGGCAAAATTGGAATATTACAATGACATAATTTAGATCAAGAAGGCGTGAGGTCGTTTGTATCGAGATCGCTATGAGAAGCGGCTTCGCTCTCAAATCCGCCAAAGGTTAGGGGATAGAAGACAACAAAGGCAAAATGTTGTGAAAGTGGGCGAAGTAAGGGAGCTGCGTAGGATCATTTCAGCGACAGTTTTCTTTGTCTATCTCGACCTGTTCTTTCTTTGGATTGAGAGCAACCTTGAACCCAACACCAGCATTACGAATTACGAAGCCTCGGTTCTAATAGTACGCAGAGCCCGCGAAACGAAATATCGCGCAAGGGAGGAGCGCCGCGGTCATCGCCGTCCCCTGCCTGGATTCACTGACAAGTGTACGGAGGGGCCGCATGGGGGCCGTTGGCTTCAGCGAGCGTGTAGAGAGAGAGAGAGAGAGAGAGAGAGAGAGAGAGAGAGAGAGAGAGAGAGGAAAAGAAAAGACGGCCAAGTTAGGCCTTCCAGTTTTCGGTAAAGCAAGTGGAGCCGCCCATCCCTTCTGCCAAACTCAGGTCCGCGAACAATAGACTATCGTACGAGGCTTGATCGACGCCGTTGGGCATGTTATTGGCAAAATGTGCTGACGGGGCTCAGACGCATGTCTTCGCTCGCGCTCCTCGACGAGGCGGGCAGCAGCCACCCGGAAGGAGCGAGTAAGAGAGTGGGGTCTGGGTCGGGGCTGACCTCGCCACCCTCCCAGCGAGAGGGAACGTTCTAACTAGGGCGCGCCTGAAAGATCAGCCACAAAGATAAGCAAACGGCGCTGAAGCAAAAAGGAAAAAGCCTCATCGGAAATCTTGGGAGACATGTCCCCACCCAGGACACCACGGGAGGGGGAGAGTGGAGGTGATAAGACACTGCTGATCCATTTATTGCAGACGAGACAAGAGGGTGTGGAGAAAGAGAGGCGGATGGAAGTGCTCATGGGCTGCCCCGGTTTCGCTGCTGCACGCTCACTACGTGTAAGAATCCATACTGCGGAGGGTGGCGAGTCTCTCCTCCCCCTAAGATGACTCGATGTTCGATCCCATCACGCACCAGTGCAAGGAACGCCCATGCATAGAAGTTAACGGGTGAGCACGAAGTGATCGTCACAGTTTGGTGGTGACACCAACGTCGAAAGGGGCAAGAGAACCCTGGTCCAGGCAAAGGGCAAAGGGGGAAATAATGAAAAGGCACAATCGCAACAAAGCAACGCAACACCACGCGCTTCGCTGGCACGTAAGATCAAGTTTTAGCCCCAGCGTCTCCGCTCGCCGACCCGGGGTCCAGGGCAGCAGCCACCTCCCAGCCCTGTGATTCGCAACCTCATGATTTGAATGACGCCAACGTTGGCTGCAAGCAGTGTGCCCAAACAACGCTAATAGCCCCAAAAATAGAGCGATCGCGCGCAACTCATATCGCCACCTACGAGAAGAGCTTCGTTGGGAGAGAGAATTCCAAAAAAAAAAGGGGGGGGCAAGCATGTCGTGGCAGTTTGGCTTGCCGCCTCGACAGCTATATGTTAGGATAATGAGGGAATTATAGAACGCGGTTCCGGTGGGCAAAGAAGATCACCTGCTTCTGTCCCCAGCCAACCGAGTTCACGAATATGTGGACGGCTCATAGGGGCCAACGTGGCGGGGCGTCGGCCATGGCAACGCTGCCAGGCAACCTGATCTCCGCGCTATACTCCGAACAGCCCTGCTCTTTATCTCGGTCTCGTATGATGCGACGGGGGATTTGGAAGCTGCAGATACCCACGCGGCTGGGAAGGATTGCGAAGCCGGTAAGTGGCCAAACCATGCCTGCCCGTGTTGGATCCTGCGCCCCGCTTGTGACAGATGAGTTGGTGGCTCGGAGGCAGGAAGCCTCGTCGCGGGGAAGGGGATGCGGCGGAAGCAAGCTGCATTGTTTGGCCCTGGATTTAAAGATAGGGCTGTACAGTAGGCGGCAGCCAGACAGACGCACGGAGCGAGCGGGAAGGAAAAGGGTGCAACGGATTCGTGCTTCCCCGCGAAGTGACGAGCACCGGCACGGACCACGCGTTCGTCAAGCTACGACTGGCCATGGGTCGACTGGCACCACGGAAACCAGGTGGTGCAGGCAAAGCGTGCCCTGAGCACGCTCGAGCTTCTGCTAGCTTCGACGACAACGCAAACCGTGGCGTTGTGCTTCCTCTCGGAAGCCGCCGCAAGCATACCGGTTTGGGAACGAGGAGATTACGCCCTGAAGAAAGTTGACTCGCATACAGCAAGTGGGTATACTGCAGCCATGGACATGCTGGTAGGCGCGGGGCGTGTCGTCGATGGCTGAGCGCTAGGGAGGGCCTACCCTTTCGGTGTCGCCGTGGCCTATAATAGACGCCAGGTAGGCCCAGGGATCCGCGTGAAGGCTGCGATGTGGAGGATCGACGTTTTCAGGACCGGCAGCTGCTGGCGTGAGCTTCGCAGACAAAGAGCCCCCGCGTCATGTGGCTGCGGCGGGCACCGGACCGTTTACTCGCTCGGGGCCAAGCACCGGGCGGTCGACTAGACGTAGAGCGCGCCTGGAAAGCGTCTGGAAGGAAGCTGAGTAACTGCGTTGCTGCTCCACCCGGCGGCGATCTGCAAGCGGACGATATGATGCCAGTTGCGCGCCCTGTGCAACGCCATTCGTCTCGCTACCAACGATGCGGCGTGGGGAAGCGTGAGCTTCACACAATCCTTCGAGAAGGGCCATTGTTGTGCGTGTTGGCCGGCCACATGCCCTTTCCGCTGACCACGCATTTGGAATCGAGCAGCGCGAGATCTCTGGGACACAGCAATGCACTGTTTTCTGCACCGGCTCACGAGACAGGCGAAACCGGGACGGGCACATAGCCGGCGGGAGGGCTCTCGTGCGCCTGGCCATGGACCGCTGCCCTGGCTTGCAGCAGGGCGGTGACCGGTTGACATGTGGGATTAGCTGGCCAAGTCGCACCGAGATCTTCTGTACGAGTCCTGTTGCGACCAGATGCAGTTGGCCATGCCCGCCCGCCCAACGGCCTGTCGGAGTAATTTGCGAGCTGGCTGTTTCAGATGGCCGGGCGTGTGTGCGGCATCGCGGTGCGGTGCCTGGGCCTGGGAGCCGGGCAGCCGCCATGTCACTGCAACACCCCCCCTCCATAAAGCAGCCGTTAGCCGCCGCGGCCTCTGGAAATTCCAAATCCTCGCTTCATGCGGCGCGCGAGGGCATGCTTGGGCGAGGCGGGAGTCAGGCGGCCATGCAGCGCGGCGGAATGCCTGGCCCAGTGGGAGGCCACCAACGGCCACCCATCAGCCCCAGCAGCGCTTTTATGACGTGCGGCGATCGCCCAGCGGGGTATCGGGAGCTCCGAGACAGGCAGCGCCTATCGGGACGCGCGCTGCCAGCGTCGCGCCCCGATCGAGCCATCCCTCAGAAGAATGCGTCTCTTATCTGGCCAAGCGGCTGACACTTGTCTCTGGCCTCAGAGCCGGCCCGGACCGCTGGGACGAACGTTTTTCGAGGCCGCCCCCCATCACGTCAGCTCCCAGAGGCACGCCCAATGGGCGGGGATCGTCCGGGTGTTCCTGTGCGATGCTGAGGTCACTAATCGGAGAATTGAGGGCGATCCAGCCCCGCCCCAGCAGCTGAGTGGCCCGATGGCCAAGCGCCTGAAACCGCAGCAATGGGCCTTCGCTGGAAATCATGTGGCCCTGGCGCTCCAAGCATCGTCGCGTCCAAGTCCTCCCCACGCTCCGTGCGCGCTGCGGGCTCTGCGGATGGCTGCAGTTCGTATCGCGCTGGCTCCAGCTTCCCTGCGTCTTAGGAGCAGCCAGCAGCCTTAGCGCGTCAGCTCCACGGAAAACGCTTGCTTCGGCGCGGGCAGCTGAGCCACCCGCCGCTGCCTCGCGCCCTGCCCGTAGCCGCGCGCCGATCCACGGCGCGGGCAGGCTCATGGCAGGCAGCCGAGCCAGGCACATGGCGGTCTCCGGCAGGCGGCGTCAGATGACCGGGAGGAAAGGGACAGCTGGGGGCCGAGAGACAGGTCGGCTGCATTGGGCGGCGCGAGGCAAGGAATGCGGGCGGCGTCCATTTGCGGCGGGCAACGTGCGGAACCACATGCAGCGGCGACCCGGCGGGCCGGCGTGCGGTTGGGAGGAATGAGGGCCGCGTGGCTCGGCGACGCGCTGGTTGGCTAGGGTGCGGATACTGCAAGCTGCGGTGCGGGTAGACAAAGGGGAGCTGTCCAGAAGGAAGGAGTTCGGCGTGCTCTTCACGGCGGAGGCACAGCTTGCGGAGGGCAGGGCGTGCCGGCGCTCACGGGCCAGACAGTGGCAGGCAGCGCTGGCGGCAGCGCTCTGCCGCCGGCTAGCGGCTCGCCTACACGCCGCGCTCATGCGTCTATCTGCACGTCACCACGACCCTCGAAGCACCTGAGCGCCTGCGTGGGTGCTATCCTGGCTCCAGGGCCGGCCGATCCAGCTGCCGCCCTGCCCTGCCCACCCCGTCCCGTCGCATCTCACCTCGCCCAGCTCCCAGCACCCGCCCGTCGCGCGAGCTCTCGGCCGGCCCTGCGCCGTCAGCAGCCCTTAGGAGCCCCAGGAGGTGGCGCGGAGCGTGGCCGTGGTCGAGCTATCGTCTGCCTGTCGTCTGCCTGCCTGCCTGCCTGTCGCCTGCCTGCCCGCTGCGAAAGCGAAAGCGCCGGCGGCTGCGGCTGCGCTGCGCTGCCCTGGCCCGCCCTGCGCTGCCCGCGCCAGCCCCGGCCACACATCTCACGCCGCTCCCACGCCCCCGCGGTCGATCGATGCTCGTCAACCCTGCTCAGCCGCCCCGGAGAATTGCGCCAGCGGACCAGGCCAGATCTGGCGCAGCCCGAAGGAATTTCAAAGCCGCGCTAGGGTTGCATGCGCGCCCATTCCAGGCGGCCCGAACGGGAAAAGGCGGTGGCGCCTGCGTGTGCTGCTCTGGCTCTGCCTTTTCGCGCGCTGCTATAGGCTTTGTGACAGGTAACGGTCGCCGCCCATCTGCCCCCCAGCCCGGCTGCCAGCCCGGCGTGACTCGCAGCGGGCTCCAGCGCGGCTGCCGGCCCGCAAGGACGCGCCGTGCGACTCGGGCAGGCTGGGCTTTGGCTGGCACTGGCTGGTCACCGATACAGTGCTGACAATGCTCGCTGCTGTCATGCGCAGCCAATACTTTCCCTGCGTGGATCACGCTGGCCAGGATGACCTGCAGCTCCGCCTCGCCCCGTGCGCCTGCATGGGGTTATTGTTAGGATTATCGACTTGAAACATGGCCGCGCTGTGGCCTCCCGGCGAGCCAGAGGATTCGACGAGCTGCATCGACGTTCCTGCGTCGCTGCATGGGCGAGATTTGAATTGGGCCGGACGATCAGGTGGGTCTTCGCACTCGCGGCGCAAGGAATGCAAACCTGCGTGAGCGAGAGACACTTCGCAGAGTGCGGTGCCTTGGCCCTGGGGCAAATCAGTCCTCCCTGGCTTCGGGGACATAGATAGACCGTTTGGGGCCACATCCGCTGCTGCAGCTTGCCAATGCTACCGTGGTGGTGCTAGAGAATAGAAATGGTCTGAGCCTGGGCATTACGGTCATCTTGGGGCTGAATCTGATCCATCATCAGCGCTGCCTGGGTACATATTTTCTGCTTTTGGCCAAACGGCCGGTTCCCATCCCAGCTAGCCCTACTCTGTATCCATCCCCACAGGATCTGTACTTTTCCTTCACCAAACGTTGTAGACTCAAAATTGTCCGATCGCCCACCAGCCCCCCAGCCTGTGCCGACGCCGCCCCTGTTCGTGCACCGCCGCTGCTCTCCTCCTCGCTCCCCTCAACCGCTATTCTTCTCTTTGTCTGCTCTTCGCTCCCGCACCGCCGCCGTCACGGGGTCCGTCCAAGGCTCAGGGCCGTGTTGCACAAACGCCTCTGGCTCCTGGCAGCAGTATATCAACGCCGCCTCACACGCTGCTCAGCGCCCACCACCCGCCCTTGACCCCTCCGGCGCCCGCGCAATTCCCCGGTGAGTAAGCAGGCGGTCCCAATGGCAGCAGGCCGCTGTACGCCGTCATCGGCGGGTCATGCAGATCACTGACCAGCGCCAGACGACCAGTCGAGCGAGCCTGGCCTGCCGCTTGACGCCATTCAATTTTGGCTGCAGCTCGAGAAACCCGGTACGTTGAGCCTCGAGCGGGCACAGGCTGGGCTAACGCGCAACGGGCAGATCAGATCTCACCGCCGGTGCCGACGAGCAGGGGAGCCAGCCTCCGGCCTACTCATTCTGCAGGAGATAGACGCCGGCTCGGAAGACCCGAAAAAAGCAACGCAAAAAGCAAGCCTTCCACAGCCCTTGCCTCGCGCGCCCAAGCCGGCGCGGACTGCCGTCGAGACCTGTTTCGCGCGGATTGCCTCACCGCACTGCGCGCATTTTTCTCCCGCGCATCTGCTGTCAATCTGCGTAAAAGCAACACCAGCGAGCGCGGTGTTGACGGACGACGAAGACGACTTCGAGAAAGAGGCTGGAGAATTACGCCACTGTCGCAGGAGCGGATCCCTCGAGAGTCGCCGGCTCACGCATTCCGCATTGCGCAGCACGCCCGCTCTGTTCCTGCCTAACGTGGAAACGAACGTCCCCGCGCAGCCAGCCAGGGCAGCAGCATCCTGCCTGCTCCACGACCGGACGACGCAGTTCCGAGCGACCCAGCGGCCAGCAGCAGCAACAGACGACGACGCCTGAGAGGGCCACGCGACGACGCGCCTTGGAGCAGCAGCAGCAGCAGCAGCAACAGCAGGCGAAAGCGCGCAGCCAGCGCGGGTGAAGCAACCGGGAATTAGCAGGCCCTGCTCTACGCGAAACAGGGAGCTCTTGGGGGCGCGCGCGCAATCTATATGTGCGCGGCAACAGTCATGAATCAAGGTCAGTCACGCCCATCCTCCCCTTTCCGTCCCCCGTTCTCGTACCTGGCGGCCGGGAGCGACGAGACTCGTCCGCGACGCGCCCACCCGGCGAGTTGCTGAGGCTTGCGCGCCCGCCCTGAGCGCCATTGGTGCTATATTTATGGCTTGGACGTGTCGGGCAGCTCGCGCGCTCCCTCAAGCTTTTGGCACCCGACTCGGCGGAGGCGTGTGTAACCGCAGGCTGGCCAGCACGCTGGCGGTCACGTCGTTTTCGTCCCACGTCCCGCTCGAGGGCTGCGCGTCGGGAGCGATTGGCTGACGGACGGCATCAGCAGTGACCATTCAACCCCTCCTGGGGACGCAGTACTCGCCGCTGTCCTCGGACAACCAATGCATCGACAGCATTGGCTCTCATGCACATCATACCTCCTATGCAGGAGGCGGAGGAGGAGAAGGAGGGGTGCCGGACCCGCTTCCTCTTCGGCGTGACGGCGCGCTGGGCCAGTCAGCGAGCGGCTTACAGTCGCTCCCTTCAAGTACTGGCTTCCGTTACCTGCCACACACACACCGTCCCGCCACGGCACATGATGGCGGCCAGTAAGTAGCCTTCTTTCATTGGAGCCCAGCATCCCACGCACTCTGGCCCTCCCGCAGCGCCGCTTGGCCCCCAGCTCCCTGCCCCTACTGGCTGCCTTCGCGACCAGCTGCTGCCCGGCGCCCTAAGCCCCCCGGGCCACCATCTTCAGGCGCCCGAGCAAACACGTCGTCATGCTGCCCGCTACTCCCGTCGTACGCACCTAACCCGAGCCCTCGGGAGCCCTGTCCTCCCGGCAGCGTGGTTGTCACATTGATCACACGACAACCCTAGGCCGTGTCATCTTTTCCACTCAAGATTGTCGAGCGCGCGCGGTGCCACAAGCCCGACGCGGTTACACATCGTCAGCCTTCTCGCACTTTATCTCAGCACCCGCTATTGTTTGAGTGTACCCTACAAGATAGCTGACGCCGAATGACTCTTGCAGATTTCAGCACGCAGGATCTGGCATCTCCGACTCCAGCTCCGGCTCCATCTCCACCAGCCCGCGCTCCAACGCCTCTTCCATTGCCTATTCCTCCTTCTCCCAGCCGGGGCTCTACGCGCAGCACCAGCCGCTGTACGGCCAATCTCAGCTCTACAGCAGCAACCACGGCGGCTACCAGCAACCGTTCGGTGTCCCGAACATGTCGCGCCGCATGTCTGGAATGTATGTATTGAGTTTCGCTTCCGTCGTGGCGCTCTTAGCTGGCAGCCGCGCCAGCTCGGAGCGGGTGGCAGCTGCTGACAAAATCGCAGAACGGACCCATCGCAATCCGGCATGTTACCTCCGGCACGATCACCAGGGATGGGCAATCCCGTGTCACCGTCACTCAGTGCGACCGCAAGGGACAATTATACAACTTCGACGCCGCACCTCAGTCGGCACGCTTTGTCGCCCCGCAGCCACGCCGAATCCCTGAGCAGGACCTACACCTCCGTGCCCGACACCCCTCGCACCGTTCTGACTTCTGCCGGCACTCTCTCCCTCTCACCGCCGAGCGGTCTTCCCTACGGAGGTGCAAGCATGCTTTCTTACCAGGCCCAGCACGATGCTCGGTCCCAACCAGAGTCTCCGCCCTTCTCCGCCCAGGAGACCTTCGGCGAGATCACGGCAGGCGAGGGACAGGTCGTCAATCCACACATCGAGTGCAAGGTCGAAAAGGGCTTCTTCTTCTCCAGCGACCGCACTTGGACCTGCTACCGTAGAAACTACTTCTCCGTCAATTGCTCGTACACCTTGAATCCGCACCTTTCCAACAGTCGCCTCTTTCTTAGCCGTGGCGGCCGCAATGCGCCAGAGCAGATCCAGGCCATGGCTGTCACTCTCTCGGCAGCCGTCGACGGCGCAGCAGGGAAATCAATCGAGCTCGTGCAGCACACTCCCAAGCGCGACAAGGGGCCGCAAATGCAGATCCAAATGGAGAAGTTACTCCCGATGCCACCAGGCAAAGGACCAGCTGATACTCATGGGTACCCGCTCCAGTTTACCCACAGCGCAACAGCTCTGGCGCCCCCGTTTCTCCCGCTCCAGCAGGACACGGAACCGTCATACTCACCGGCTGGACACTCGGCAACGAGTCATCAGCACACGTTTGAACGCATTCAGTTCAAGTCTGCCACAGCAAACAACGGCAAGCGGAGAGCGCAGCAGCAATACTACCATCTGATCGTCGAGCTCTATGCCGATGTGCGACGGGCCAACGACGCCCACCCTGACTGGGTCCGCATCGCCCAACGGGTTTCTGCTGCCGTGGTCGTGCGTGGAAGATCGCCGAGCCACTACCAACACGAGGGCCCACACAGCGCCAACTCGTCGCGTGGCGGGGGCGCGGGTAGTGGTGCTGGTGGTCCGGGACACGCGGCCTACGGCGGCGCGGGCGCACCGGGCGGCGCCGGTCGCGGCATCTCCAGCAGCTTTGCGATGCTTGGCAGTTCTGCGATGGGCGGTGCTGTGTACCGATCAGGTCAGTACCAGTTGGATCCCAGCCCGGTCGGTAGCCATTCCGTCAGCTCGGCGAGCTCGATGAGCGGAGGGCCGGTCGACGGTATGGTGAGTGAGCACACGGTCATGGAAGAAGAGGAAAGCAAGGGTATCGAGCAGTATGAGGGCTACCAATACTATCCCAGTCCGATCGCAGAGGCAGGCCTTCCGATCGGTTCGAAGCAGGAGTATGATCCTACCAAAAGAGTCAAGATTGAGTTCAGCGAGGCTTCTCTGCCATCGTCATACAGCGTTGGCGGGTGCGGGCGGTACCAAGGAGTCGACACGAGCCGCGGATATTACCCCGACCTGAACGCCGCTGGTTATTAATTCGGGCGATCAACGTGGCTTGAGCTCTTCGCACGAAAGTCTTTTCCACGCTCACGCTCGATAGCTTGACCCGTAGCGACGGGAAAGCCTCGAGACCTCCTTAACGGCCGATCGACTGCTTCACTACGCCTTCGCTTCGCAATGCGCTTTTTTTCCTTTTCGGCACCTTTCCAACATGTTAGTCTCATCCTGAGCATAATTTCTGTCCACGGCTCCCGATACCACTGGCTTCACCCACTTTCTCCTGCGGATATTCAGCGGGCATTTGCCGGCGTTACGGAATGAGGATGGCACACGCGCCTCGGAAGGCAGCTGCCAACATATACCACAATTGGGATCTGATCATGAAAATATCATGGGAGTACGACAAGAAGGGACATCAGCGGCGCATATTGGTCTGTTCTTCGGACAACGACGAGGCGATGGGACGAGCCAACCACGCTGACCAGCCGCGCTCGATCGCTGCTCATCCCCTCGCTTCCGGGCTAACGCCTCTTTCTTTCTTTCATTTCATTGAACTGTCTCCCGCTTCACCTATCTTGTTCTCACTTTGAAACTGCTATCCACACGTGTGTCCATGTGCCTCAGATGTTACGATGTCATGACTGCATGCTATGCTTGTTTCAATTCGAATCAAAATTGTTCACCATTAACGCCTTCCCTTACCAGCCGCTCTGCCGCCTTAGTTGCTATGATTCGGGCCTTCTTTCCGTACGAGGAAAGCGCACGGCTTGCGAGTCGGAGGGCACAGGCGTACTGGAGGGCAGAACAAAATTAAGACCGGGTCAATGGGCAAAGACTGCGGGAATGGACGGCGAAACGGGAGTGGATAAGACAGCGGAAGAATGCGACAGGCGTCCTGAGAGGTTGCGTGAGGGGCTCATTCAACCGCTATGTCACGTAAAGCACGCGCTTTTGTTTTTCCTGTTCCCCAAAAAACCAGCTTTCAGATTTTCGGAATACTCTTGACGATCGGTCAGAGGGGGGAAAAAAAAGAGCGGGGTGCCACACGGGGGCGAGGATAATTCGGCTGTACGCGGGCCATCAGGCTGGCCCTCGATGGCTGAGACAGTACGAGGAAGACGAAAGGAAACAACTGGGAGGGTAGCGTCTTGTTCCCTCTTCTCGCGACTGCAGCAGCGAAGCATGTATGATTACTAGTATCTTCTTAATCTCTCTCTCACTGATATCTACCCTTCCTCCAGCATCTGATTCGTCTACGAGCCAATAGTCAGCTCCGGCAAACGCGGCCCAAGCAGTCAGTGCGGTCCGCAAGCATTGATACAGACAGGGGATCCTGATCAAGAGCCGCCTACGACCCCGCGCAGCAGGCGGCAAGGCGTGCGGTTTCCTTTTCGTCAGCTCTCGTTGAGATCAGCTCACATTTGCATCGATACCGGCGCAGTTTGCTTTCTTTTTCGCCTCAGCCTCATTGCTTTTTCCGCATCGCCCAAAGACTCTTCTTCCAGTGCACAAAGCAGCTACCCGACGACAGATCCTTCCAACACCAGCAGTTTCCCCGCTTGAAAGGCGCACAGCCGGCCGAGCGAAGCGGAAGGAAGCGCAAAAGAGCCGGCGCAACCCGCTGTCTGGTCTTATTCGTCGCGCTCCCTGATGCTCCCCTGCTCCCGGCTCAGCTGCTTTTCCACACCCTCCCTGCAAATTAGCGAGACGGGAGCGGATCTCTCTCGTCACTCGCTTCGCGGGCTCATCACACATCGTATCTCGATCTCGCGTTTCGATGGTCAGCTCACCATCAGCCAGGAGAAGAGCGCCGGAGCGGGCGCCGCAGCCACTAGGCATCGCTCAATTTGCGCGCGAAAACCCGGCTCCTGTCTGGTGCATCCTACCGGGGGCGCCCCTCTCCGTCGGGTCAACCAGCCAGAAGTAGATTCGCTCGCGGAGCGGAAGGGCAGCCTGGCTGGCATTTTCTTTTCTTTTTCTTTTAACCCATAAGCGCCGCAGGCGCAAGGGGTCGAGGTGATGAAAAGAGGGACTTTGCAGGTCACAAGTTCTGTCGCGCATCGCCATCGTCGGTTGTCGTCGTCGACTTCTGCACACATACACACACCATGGATTGCGACAGGCGCGTACTCGGTGATGGATGGAGTGCGCTCAAGACAAGGTTCGGCCCGCACCGCTGCTAGGCGGTAAAGCAAAACGCTCTCGCACCGTCCTTCCCGCCGCCCCCTTTTCCGCCCTCCCGCCCGCCTTTGCCAACTCGTCGCCCTGTTCGTCGAATCGCTGGGGCTGGATTTGTCGGCCTGGCCCCTTTGACCGCCTCCCCTACCGAACCGTCGGTCTGTCTGTGCGCAAACGAGTCATCATCAGATCTCGAAATACCGATCACCGTTTCATCTACGGCCCGACCGACCTGCCTGTCATCGCGCGCATCTCGAATGTGTCTTGCTTGGGGTGCCCTTAGAAAATGGACGAATGATCAAGCGGGGAAGCCTCTCCGCTCACCGTGGGCGGAAGGAATCGCGAGTCAGTCCGGGGAGGGGAAATTAGAGTTTGACGGCGGTGAGATGGGGGCGGATGGCGATGGCCGATTGAGCCTCACTATTTTTTTTCCAGCCGAGAGAAAATGAGACGAGACGAGACGAGACATGGAGAGCCGCATCAAGAAACATGTGCGCTTGCGGTTTCGTTTCGTGTCTGTGCTGCCTGCCTGCCTGCCTGCCTGCCTGCCTGCCTTCCTTCCTTCCTGCTTTTCTGCCGCATGGCGCTGCTGCTGCGCGCGTCCGCGTCTTTTCGCCCCATTTCGGTCGGTCGGCGGGAACTGCACGCGTACGGACGGGGACACGGGGCGCGTGCGATCTAGGCGGCGGCTTGACCATCATGCATATGCTGACGAGGGAAGATGCAGCAGAGAGCGGCTCGAGGGGACGTGCGTGTGCTCGCCTTGCTAATGTACATCGCTCCTTGACCGGTCAGACATACGTTACACCAGTGCGATATGCAGGCTTTCAAGGCACGCTGACGGCTGGCTGCAGTCTGCGGGGGGTTTTCCCCTTCCTCTCCCCTTGACGGGGTGATGATGGAGAGATAATGATGGGACGTTGGCGGTTTGGGTTGGGAGGGCAGTTTGTTGGGCCCGGACTGCTGCGGCTGCGGCTGATGTTGCTACGCTGACGATGGTTGATGAAACCATGCAAGGCAAAGACACGTACTCACACCTCTGCTGCTTCTGCTTCTGCTACTGCTGGGACAAGACATAGTGATGAGAATAAGACAGAATGTCTGATCTATCCCACGCAGCCATTTAGTGAATACCTCCGGTTAGTCCTTATTCCTGCTTTCTTCTACTTTGCCTTGCCAGTTCTACTGGCGCGGCAGCAACTATTGTTGTTACCAAATCCTATATGATGCGTTTTGATACGCCTCTATCGCAATATCACACCCTCTGGTCCTAGATGATTTGTCCGCCCTGATCAGACATAATTCCATGTAAGACGGAGAGAATAGTGCGTCGGTAGGAGCGCCCGACGAAGCTTCTCAGTTGCATCAGCGGCAAAAATAGAAATTAAAAAACACATATAAACCAAGTGAGCCAGCGTTGCGCGCATATACAGATGTGACTGCAGCTAAAGACTTCTCTAGTTCGGTTGGCTGATGGCTTGCATACACACCGCAGCTGGAATGTAGTTTGAGAAGATGACCAGGGTAGTAGCAAGGAAGCATTGGAAATCTCGCGGCTCGCATGTTTTCCTTGGGTCCCCTCTGTGGATACCCGCCACCCTGGGTACCTACATACCTACCTGGGACCACTATTATGTGCGTGCATGTATGTCTGTATCATATGTATGAGCCTGCGCCTAACCTCACGAAGTGCGCCCTGCTGCATGCGCCCCAGCCACTCATCAACAAGGGCACAAGCGGGGTCCCTGGCGTCATCAGCCAGAGACCCCAAGGAGACTCAATGTGGCGTGGCCATCAGTGGGGGCTGCTGCTTGGCTTTGTCATGATTCTCCCCCCTTCACTCGCTTGCTACCATGTGAAAGCAAATAAAAGAAAAGATGGGAAGGGTTCGAATTATGCGCGCATCGCGCATTCTGTGTTGCATGCTGTTTGATGCAGCAAGCCTCTTCGTTTCTGGGATGATGATACTCACTTCGCAACCAGACGATGGGCTTGACGCCACAACTTGCTTGACCGCCATTTCGTTCTGTTCCCCCCCACCCTGCCAACCATCTTACCCTCTTAGTCCTTTGCCTGATTGACTGACCGACCGTCTGCCTGCTCGCTCGCCTGACCGCCTGTCTCTGACCTGCACCGCACCCTTTGCTGAGAGACTAGAATCTAGAACCAAAGCTAGCGGGAAAACATCCGGGGACTCCCTTACTCCCTGTTTTTGTTCTCGTACTTTGACAACAACCATCAACAAGACTACTCGGGTCCCTCATTCCCGGGGTAAGAGATGGATGCCAATAATACGAGCTCGTCATTCAGCTCTTCTTCAAGGGGGCATCTTTTTTTTTTTTTAAACCTAACAAAGGGCATTAAGTCCAGGGCCCACACCCCGCCCCTTGTCTCGCTTGATGTAAGTCAAGATCGGGTTGGGCTCTTCGCTTCGCCTTCCTCTCCCATCCTTTTTCGCGAGAGGAACCGGCCACCTGGGTACGGGGTGAGGGTCAGTTGGAGTTCGTCAATGTCGGTCGTTGGCGAGAAAGGATAAAAAGAAGTGGAGAAACATGAAGGTATGTACAATAGCCGCCTCCACGAGTCACACACATGCATACATCCGCCAGGGGAAGAAGAAGTGGAGACTTGGGCAGGTACAGTAGGTCACTTGCTCATTATTATCACTTGGTCGGGCAAAACATGCAAAGTACCGCCCGTACCGGTCGATCTCTCTTTGTGCTTTCTTTTCTGGTGGTCTCTGCTTGTCAGGTGGCACTGGGAACTTGTCATGTTACCATGTGACTTGACAGCCTTGAACATCGCCTCCACCATATTCTCGCAGATTGCGATGTGCAATGGAAAGGCCACACACGGCGCGCGGAAAGGAGAAGTGGGAAACGCCGGTGTGGAGGAAAACGGCGCTCAGGGCGGAACACTCGCCTTGCCGGTGGGCAATGGCGCTCGCGCGTCTCTGTTTGGCTGAGTCTAGCAGCTCGGTACGAGAGATTTGATGCTTAGTGCGTGTCTCTCTCCCTCTCTCTTCCCCATACCCTTCTTTCTAGGTATGAGCGATTCGGGATATGGATGAGACGAGACGATGGGGGCCGGACCGTACCAGCCACGCTGGTGCACCTCGGTTGGATTTGAGGACCGACTATTAGTACATCTGCCAGAAAAATAAAGGAAGAATGAAAGACAAAATGTCTTCATTGGGTAAGAGTTGCGATAAAGAGTAGGTCGGCCTTCCATCTAGGTTGAGCAGATAGCGACGCCTGACCACAATGAATACCTACCCATAATGCGTATGTACATATAAGTGAGCCCCATGATCTTGCGATCCTCTTCTTCCATTGCTTGTGGCGAAATATGTCCCTTTGGAAGAAAGGGTAGAAAAAACATAGTTAACGCCGGTAGTGGTGTCATGGCCAATTCTCTCTTTGTTGAAAACGCTCCTCGGAGCTGATCCCGCACGCCAAAAAAACAAAAGAATTCACGCCTCATGTACAACCCCCGCCATTCTTTCGCCCCGGCAAACGACTGTTCTGCCTCTAGTGAAAGCCGTTGGTCCCGTCAGACTTACCTTGCTTGACCAGCCAGCTGAGCAGGTCGACCTTCGTGACGACAGCCACTGCCTTCATGTGACCCTGATCATCTTTCTCTGTGACGACTGCCGCACTGTTCCACTCGAAGAAGCGGCTGAGCGCATTTAGGCGCGTGTCCCTGGTGATTTCGACGAACTTCCTCCTCTTAGTGGCCTTGTCCTTGTTCTCGCCCAACACGAGGTTATCCTTGCCCATGACACCCAGATCCGAAGGATCGCTGACCGTCTCCGATAGCTTCCGGAAGTCGAACATGACGTCCGAGACAGGCGACTGCGGTGAGGCACGGTCGCTGCTGATGTAAGAGAGCAGGTTTCCGAGGGTAACGAGGCCGACCAAGCGGTTGCCCTTGGTCGTGGCAACGGGGAGCTGGTCGAAGCCCTTGTCGCGCATAGTCTCAACAGCCTCGGCGCAGGGAGACTCGGCCGCAACGGTCATGACGGGCTTCAGCCGGAGCGAGCGGATAGTAGCGCCCTGGTAAGCATCATTCGAGCTGGCCTGAGTGGGAGAGAGCGGCGCGGCCAGGGTTTGCGCAGGAGTGGGAGACAGCAGATCATTGGCTGCGAGCCAGTCGTCGTCAGCGAACTGTTACTCTCATTAGCTCACTATCCATCCAGATGGGCCTCTAGCTCGACAGACCTTGCTCAGATAGCTGCGGATGCTGTCAGGGAGCACGACGACGACGACGTCATCTTTTCCAAGTCCAAGGTCCTTGACGGCCTTGACCATGGCGGACATTGCGCTTCCACTGCTACCCCCGCACAGAATGCCCTCCTCTGCAATCAGGCGCCTTGCGAAGTGGAAGGAGTCTCTGTCGTCGGTCTTGTACCAAGTGTCGACCCCCTTCTGATCCAGGACATCCGGGATGAAGTCGTAGCCGATACCCTCGACCTTGTAGGGCTCATTCTTTTTCTCCTCGTTCAGACTCTCGGGCAGAGCGAGAATGCTTCCGTGCGGATCGGCGGCAATAATCTTGACATCCTGCTTGTGCTTCCTCAGGCCCCGCGCAATACCGGTGATTGTGCCTCCAGTGCCCGCGCCAGCCACCAGGGCAGTGATCTTGCCGTCCGTCTGGGTCCAGATCTCCTCAGCAGTGCCATACTCGTGGGCAAGCGGGTTGTCCACGTTGCTGTACTGGTCCAGGATGTGGGCGTTGGGCAGCTCCTTCTCGAGCCTCCTGGCCACGCCGATATGGCTCTCGGGGGCGTCCCAGGCGGCGGCGGTCGGGGTGCGGATAATTTCGGCGTTGAGGGCGCGCAGGACGGAGACCTTCTCGGCGGACATCTTTTCGGGCAAGGTGATGATGGTGCGGTAGCCCTTGACGGCGGCGACGAGGGCCAGGCCAATGCCCGTGTTGCCGCTGGTGGGCTCGATGAGGGTGTCGCCGGGCTTGATGCGGCCGCTGCGCTCGGCCTCCTCGATCATGCGCAGGGCAATGCGGTCTTTCACGCTGCCGCCGGCGTTGAACATCTCGAGCTTCGCATAGACGGTGGCCTCGATGCCCAGGCTCTGGGGGATCTTGTTCAGGCGCACCATGGGGGTGTTGCCGATCTGCTGGGTGACGGAGTCGAGCACGACGGGCGGGATGCCCGGCTTGGTGGTGGAGGCCATGGTGTCTGCTCGTGCGTGCGGAGAGGATGTTTGGGGGTTGGAGGGGTTGTCGGAGGGGAAGGAGACAACATGGTGGGACGATCATGGGAAATCTTTGTCACGTCAACGAAGCCGCGTCTAAGCGCGTCCTCGGCGCGCTGCAAATTTTCGAATTACGACATCGCCTCTCGACCTCGCCTCATCGCCGACAGAGAATTCTCATGGCCATCAGCAGTTAGTATCGCCATATCAGACGAAACGGTGGAGATGCTCAGGGAACGCTGATCTGCCGCTGACGCCATTGCGGACCCCGGCACCTCTCGCCGCCGAGGAAGTCGTTGCCGCCGCTCTTCCCCACAACATCATCAATCTTCACTCCTTCAAACAGCCAGCTTCCAACCTCACCCGTTGTCGGTTCCGTCGCCATGCCCATGGATCCCAAGCTCCGCAAACAGAGCCTCCATTTCGCGCTCATGCTCCTCAGCATCCTCATACGGGTCCCACACCTTACTCGCCGCGCCGTCGCTCTCCTTGAGCTTTTGATCCAGCATCTTGCTCCAGAACAGCTCGAAGAAGGGCCTAGTGGCGTGGCCCAGGACCGCCTCCCTCTTCAGCGGCTTCGACCGCGCCCCGCCGTACAGACCCAGCGAGTGCTCGAACATGGGGCCCATCTCGAACTGGCAGAAGCGGCACAGCGCCTCGACGTGCAGCGGGTGCAGCGGCTTGCGGTCCGCCCGCACCGCCAGCACGCTGCCCACGTCGTGCTGCCACGCCGCCGCCGCCCAGCCCCACGCCGCACCTGCGCTCTCGTCGTCACGGCAGGCGAGGTGCAAGAAGGTGGCGGCTTGGTTGACGAACGGTCGCTTGTTGTCGAGTGAGCTCGTCGTCGTCCACGCCGAGCTAGACGGGTACTTGCGCGTGAGGATGGGGATGCCGACGCGGGCGGCGAGCTCCGACGAGTCGTGGTAGGCGCCGGCGAAGATGGGATGCGTGGCCGGCACCTCGACTTCCTGGAAGGGCGGCAGCCCGAACGTGTCCTGATCCCCCTGGCAGCTGATCTTCACACCCTTGACCTTCTTGTTGCTGTTACTGCTATCACCGTCGTTGCGAGCATCTCCATCTAGCTCATCATTGCAGTACGTGACGAAGAAGTCGGCGAGGTGGCGTAGGTCGTTGAGGTCGAGGTCGCGGCTCACCGTCTGGTCCGCCCCGAGCCCATGCATGCCGTACGCCAGGATCGGCCCGCGCCAGTCGAAGATGCTGCTGCCGCGCCGCACCGGCAGCGATTGGACTGCGAGGTTGGGCTGCGAGCCGTCTTTGAGGAAGGCGTCCCGGTACGCGATGCGGATGGTGTTGGGGAGCTCGCGCTGCAGAACCGTGTTGTACTGGATCTGGCTCTCCGCCCCGTGCTCGCCAAGATGCGCCGCGCTGTCCGCCATCTGGAAGCGGCTGGTGAAGCTGTCGTCGAAATCTTCGTCATCATCGTGCCACGAGAAGTGCACCCATACGAGCTTCGGCTTGTGGTCGTCCGGCGAGAAGAGGAAGCCGAGCTTATGCTCGTGGCTGGGCCGGACTGAGCGGTTGAGTGATGAGTAGGCGCGGCAGAGGAGCTTGTGGGTTGGGTGGTCGGCTGCTTGGCAGCTCTTCGAGCAATACCTGCTACAGTGGCAACGCGTGCAGGTGCTCACCGCCGGCTTGGTGCATGCCAAACACAGTTCCTTGGGGCCATCCATTCTGCGGAGCAGGGGACAAAATAGGGCTCGCTTGATAGAGTTTCTTGCATAAGAAAGCGCTTGCGCGGTGGGATAGACGGTAGATATATCCTCAGCCTCGCCACGCTTACCCTGATCGAGATGAAATACCCTGTGAGAGCGGATCAACAATGGTCAGCACGGGGTCTCTTAGTACTGGCATGCTAACAGGGCGCTGAAGCGACCATTTGAACAAGGATGCCGTGGTATCTGACACACTTACGTTCGCACAGTTCCTTCGGCTTTTCCATGTGCCGTACCACCTCACCAGGGGCCTTCGTGTAATGACAGTGGCTGACTGGACTTGACAAACGCCACGCTGAGAAAAACAATCACCTGCTGTGGCAGTGTCGATAAGCTTGTGCGCACCTTACCGTCACTCGCTGATTCCTTATGCTCCGACCTAGCTCTCCACACACTTGTGGAATTCCTGGCGACTGGCCAGAGATGGTGTGGGAGAGCGGGGAAACTTCCAGTGTATGCATAAGCTTCCGGATCAGTGGACACCGCTGACCCGCTGCAGTCATCCATAAGCTCATTCAGACACCAACCGGTTCAGCGCTGGTATTTCTCACATAGCGACATGGTCAGTGAAACGCCTCCGCGCACTCCACTATCAATTACGAATCCCATCCTGCTTCCCAGGCAAGTAAAATTCGAAGTTGGTGATTCACCAGTGTTTTCTAGCGCACCACGAACCCCGGCCCTCTCAAAGAGTATTGTGTAGAAAATAGAGGTGCCTTGGTGATGCAGAAAAGCTGAGAGTGACGCACATGAACACTATGAAAGCCATACTATGGCCGGCTGTTGGACCTTACCTGCCAATATATGTAAACTATCTCCATGGCTAGCCTGGTGAGTCCAACCAGGTAAAGGAACGGCACATGCATTGGAATATGGTTTAAGGCCTGCGTTCACATACAGTATCCACCGTTTCCGTGTGTTGAAGATGCGAAACATTTACGAGAGATCGTCAAGTGAAAATGTATGCTAGTCATCATCATTAGTCTAGACAATGCTATGCTGTTTGCCTGCTTGCTCAAAGTGTACCCAAAGACCCATTTGTTTTACCCTAGAATTCCCCACGACCCTGGTATCACTGTACGCACGAACTAAATCCGCCGCAAGAAGAGAAGAGAAAAGGATTTGGAAATAAAGTAACACGAAATGAATCGAGGCCCAGGAAACGCCGGAAATGATGGCACCAAAGAAATTCGTGAATCGGAGGCGGAGGCGAATGGGAATTAGGGGCCGAGAAAGGGGATCTTGGTCGTGACGGGGTCGTTATCGCCAATACAGAAAACCTTCGATCGTCCAAGCCCCGTCCAGAGGAAAGATGACGGGAGGGTAATCGGCGGTTTCGTGGAAGACGAGAAAATCAAAGCTGTGAAAGCAGTAAAGTTCGCAATGATGAACACATCAGGAGGGGAAATGGCCGGCGATGGTACCTGAAATGGTGTGGATCGCTGGCGCATCATACCGTCCAGTGCGCGTGCGAGGGGTCGGTTGTGCGCGAGAGTTTCTGTCGCAGTTCCTTCAACAGAATGTTGAGGTTATAAAATGTACCACATGTGGTCCTTTTCTTTCTTTTCGGCGTCCGCCTGCTCCTCTACCTCCTCACCGAGGTCTTTTAGGAGTCAATCTTCGACGATTAAGCTGCTCCTTTCATTCTGCATGCTTCTCCTCTCGCGCAAACTACCATTTCGGCTGCTGAAAAACAATAAACAAATTAGAATCCGGTTTCCTTCTCGTAGAAGCGTTTTGATGAAGTTGTAAAAAGGGAAAAAGGTTGCTGGACCGTTGAAAGTCGTTGCAAAAAGAAGTTGTCTGTCGAAGAAGAGAAGGTCGGACGAATAATTGTCGAGGAAGGTAGTCCTTACGTGTATCCGGGAGGACTTCCCTGGGCCCCGTTGGCTCCATGAAGTTTGCTCTCCATGAGGTGAAGAGTAGCGGGGAAGTACGGCTCGACGCCGAAGTTGCGGAGGTAGGCAGCCGTCTTCTCGATGCGCTTAATCTCACGCTGAACCGGCCAGTCTTCGCCCTCGTCGAAGCGACGGCGAACGACATCGACCATGGCTTGGTCGAGGCGGCCGTAGAAGTCGCGGCGTGCCGCAATGTCCTCGGCATCACCAGTGTCCAAACCACCGTGAGCGTTGAGGTTTCCACCCAGCTTCAAGATCAGGTCGAAGGCATAGCGCGGACCGGTGCGAAGCGAGGCCAGGCGTGCGATGTCGGGAAGGAATTTGGCCATGGCGGAGGCGAAGTGGGAGGCGGAGATGCTATCGTTCAGGTCGTCCTGCAAGCGGTGAAGATCGAAGTTGACAATGGTGATCTTGCGGTCGAGCTGTGCGTTGAGGGTGCCGGCAGCAGCCGGATCGTCGCGATCCATCTGCTTCGCGATGCTAGGAGGGACGTCTGGGTCTATTAGTACGGTTGAAAGCGGCTGTTGCGGAAAGGAAGCGGTCCACCATACCAGGACGCAGGCCCCTCTTGTCAATCCAAGAGTGTACCTCGGCTCTCTGCTGCTCCAGCGTCTCGATCCAGGCATTGAGCTCTGTGATCTGGCCTTCCAGCTGGTCGATCCTCTCGGTGTACGGCCTGACGGCCTCGTTGAAGGCACGCGTAAGCAGGTCAGGGGCGCCGATAGAGGGCTCGGAAGGCTTCATGTGCATGCCACCGCTCATGGGCATTCCCATGGCGCCATGCGACGGGTCCATGGACGGCATGGCGTTGTGGCCGCTCATGGTGCGCTGGGGTGCGAAGGGCTCCTGAGGGCCGCTCTGGCGCGGATACATGTGCGTCTCCTTCTCGATCGGGGAGAGCGGTTCGTGACTGCCGTTGGCGGGAGCAGCAGAGTCGCGGCGCGACGAGGGCGGGCGTTCGTACTTCTCGAAAGTCTTGTTAGTGGGCGAGTCGGATTCCTCAAGGTAAGAATTGGCCCGCGAGCGGCGCTTGAAGAACATAGTGCGGAAACAAGAAGAGAGCGGGAGCGTGGAGCAGCGCGGGTGAGGAATTGGCTTTATTGCGGAATGGCGAGCGGGCGCAATGGTGCCGATGGTGCGATGGGAGCCGAACAGGTTTGGCTCCGCGGTACGAGGTGGTTGGGGGCTGATCTATGGGGGGAAATAATTGCGATGGCAGGAAAAGCTGGTGGTGGTGGTGATGGTGGAGCGATAGCGCGAATATTAAGGCGTGGCGGTGGCTGGGCGAAGAACGTCACAACAGCAGTCGGGCGGAAACGCTCAGGCGACAGCAGCGAGCGACTGGGTGGGACTTCAGCAAAGCGAGAGTACGAAAGCAGCACCGGGCGGGGTATGTAGCTGTGTAGCTGTGGGCGGAGCTTTGGCTGCCACTGCCGCTGCCGCTGCCGCTGCCAGCCACCCGTTCTTGCTCAGCTCAACACGAACATTATCGGGGCCTGCCTGAAACTCCCGCTGATCGCGAACACACTTTGTTGAATCGCTTTCGTACGACCCGCTCACACTGGGCGCTAATGCACGCTGCTCCTTTGGCATCCTTGTCGCTGTCCCGCTGCGTCCTCGCTCTCCAGAGATCTCCATGTGCGCCAGCAAGGGGGACGGTTCGCCGCCGCTCTTCCCTATCTTCCCGGCAAGCCCTCGTATTTCTGGCTCTTGCCTGCATCTCGTTGCCGCGGAGCCATGCTTGTGTGACGGCGACGTTGGCTTTAAGAGGACCACGAATCTCTGCTGTCTCTGCCTATCATTCCTTCCGACGCCGCTTGCTTGCTTCAATTCCCGTGGCAACAACCGGTTTCTTGCTGAATCATGCATGAGATGGCATTGGCCGGTACTCTAATGATGTCTACTAGCCGCCCAAATTACCAATCCGCCCAGACCCCCGAAACGCCCACAATAATGCTCCCATCTAGACCGACATCTTCATGGCAATCGTCTTGTGCGGATCGTAGCCCTTGACTTCAAAATCACTGGCAGTCCATCCATCGATGCTGCCGCCCTTCTCCCTCTTAACCGAAAGCTCTGGGAAGTCCCTTGGCTCTCTCTTCAGCTGCACCTTCAGTGCATCGACGTGGTCGAGGTAGACGTGGGCATCACCCATGGTGTGCGTCAACGTGCCGGGGGTCAGGTCGCAGACGTGCGCCAGCATGTGCGTGAGAAGAGCGTACGACGCAATGTTGAAAGGCACGCCGAGTCCCATGTCGCAAGACCGCTGATAGAGCAGGCAGTGCAGCACTCCGCGCTCCTGCTCCTGCCTCCCCTGCTCCTCGCCCTTCTCGCCCCTCTTCGCGCGCGGAAAGCTTACGTAGAACTGTGCGAACATGTGGCAAGGGGGCAGGGCCATCTTCGTCAGGTCTGCCGGATTCCACGCGCTCATGATGATGCGGCGGTCGTACGGCTTGTTCTTGAGCTTGTCAATGACATCGGCCAGCTGGTCTACGCCCTGTCCCGTGTAGTCTGTCTTCGCATCCACGTACTCGGCGCCAAAGTGACGCCACTGGAAGCCATATACCGGGCCCAGGTCGCCCTCTTCACGGTGAGACAGACCCACGCTGTCGAGGAACTCGCGCGACCCGTTGCCGTCCCAGATTTTTATGCCAGCCTCGGACAAAGGCTTGGAAGACGTGGTGCCGGCGACGAACCAGAGGAGTTCGGCAACAACAGCGCGCAGGAAGACACGCTTCGTGGTGAGAAGCGGGAGGACAGGCGCCGGATCTTCCTCCAGGTTGGACGAGGGACGAGAGAGAGAGAACTTCAGCTGCGGGGGCGCGAAGATGGAGTATGTGCCCGTGCCAGTGCGGTCGGGGCGATGTTCGCCATTTTCGAGAATCTCGCGGATCAAGTCAAGGTACTGGTGCTCTTCGTGGCGGATGGACGAGGCGGCAGCAGGCTTCGCGGGCGTGTTCAGGGAGGCAGGGGGGTTCTCGGGAGCGATGACGGTTTCTATGGCGCCTGGAGACATTGCGAGAAGTGTTGTGCGAAGATGATGGAAAGTAGTTTGCGCGGGAAGACGCGCTCCGAGAGGGACGCGACGCGCCGCGATCGGCGGTTGCCAAGTTCCGACGTCGTCCGCGGTCGGTGGGGGTTGCAGGTGCCGATCAAAGTAAACAGCGTCTGCCTGCGACCCGTCCGGAGCACATCACCCCCACTGCCCCTGCATCGCTCCCCATATATCAGAAAGCACCGCGCTGCCTTGAAACCATGCGCGACGACGATTCCATCACCCGTCTGCTCACCGTCCTACGCGAGCGCCGCATACCCTTGACCCGCGATGACGTGCAGTGGGCCTTCGACTCGGTCAAAACACAAAACGATGCTGTCTCGTGGGTCGGGGAATATCTGCAGTCAGACACGCTCTTGAGCAAAGAGGAGCTTGCCCTGTAAGACATCACATTCTGCATACGCATGGTTCGTTTATGCCTAAGTGTTTATGCCGAAGGTACGAGGCTTTGTGCGCACAAGACGAAGGAGTCAAGGATTCTGTAGACGCGTCAGAGATCCAGCCGTTCCAAGACGACGGGGTCCGGGCTGCGATCGAAGCCCTGGAGGCTTCCACTGCTGCTATTGATCAGCAGACCAAAACCCTCGAGGTTCAGATGGATGCGCTCCTTGAGCTCCGCACGCAAAATGCGGAGCCGAGCAATGCGGTTCGAAGAAGGCTCGACGAGCGCAGAAAGAAGAACGCCTCGGAGAAAGGCCAGTTGGATTTTGATGTAAGCAGGGAGGTTTGCTTGAGCAAGCCGAGGCGGTTGCTGACAGTGAGCAGATAGAAGGACTGTCGGATGCCATTAACGACCGTGTCTTGTCTTCTCAGAAACAAGCCAAGTCTGCGGCGTCGAGTTTGACATCCATGGTCAACGATCGCTTTGCCTCTGACGATCGCATGCTTTCCGCAATCTCGAAGCTCTCTTCGAAGCTCGACCCGCCCTCTGAAGAGCAATTCGATTCCCAGACTATCGACAAGCGGTGCACTTCATTGATATCGTTCAGAGCGGCCAGTATCCGCGCGCGGGTCGAGCGCATCTTTCAAGAAACCCTTGTAAACGACGAAGGCTCAGAGGAAGCAAGACAGCCTGGGGAAGAAGCTCTAGCTGAGAAAGACGCTCTGAAAGAGGAGCTCGAGACGCTGCACTCTGAAATCACATCCGTAGCTCAGATGGGCGTCGAGCAGGAACTGCGCAGACCCATCTTCCAGACTCTCGAACAAGGACAGGGCCAGCAAAAGCGACTCCAAACTCGCTGGCTCGACTACGTAAGTTCCATATTCCTCCACCTCGCACCCTTCTTAATGTGTGTTATCAAGTTCCTCGCTTCTTTGGAATATATGACCAATCGCCTCCACCATCTCACGACGCACGCCGCCGATTTAAGAGCCTACTCCACCGCTCTTTCCGAAGTTTGCGACGTCTTCTCTGCTACTCTGCCCCCACCACCCGCTGCTCGCTCCTCACCCTACAAGAAAGCCGCAGTCGCCCGCGCCCGCGCCAAGAGCAACGCCGCCACACCCGTTCAGTTAAGTGCGGCAACTCAGCAGTTCCTCCGCCAACTGGACATCACGCTTCCGTCGGCCGCAGAGATTCCACCACTACAAGCTCTTGCGCAAGCCGCCATGGACCGTCAGAGTCGCCTTCTTGCACACATTGACTCGAGCCAGAACACGGCAGTGCAGAGCGTAAGCGAAGCGGTGGGTTCCGGGGCAGTTGAAGTTCAGGAAATGCTTACAGCGTTGTTTGCGAATTCTGAATATGGGACGGTGGAGGTGGCGAAGAGGGAGGTGGAGGAAGGGTTGAAGGCGGTTGAGAAGGGCATCGGTGAGGTAAGCAGCATCATGCCGGAGCTGCAGGAAAGGATGAATGTGGCAGGGGAAGATGCGAAGTCAAAAAGGAGGCAAAGGGCGTTTGTTGGAAGGTGGGGGAATCCGAATGAGTAGAACGCTTCGTACCGTTTCGAGCTCGGTCGCACCCACGCTCTTACAGCATGTTGGACCACTGCGAGTTACAGAACTCTGTGCTGTTTTGAGTGGATTGAGAAGGTAAAATCTATCAAATGCTCCCTGAAAGTTGTGGAAGGTCCCATCCAGTCAACTCTGACTGTCGTGAGCTCGAGGTAGATTTTGCCAATGCCTTCTGAGTGGATGTCCCCAACGCCTCCAGAGTAGATGTTCGCTTAAAGGCATATGTCCGCCTCCCAAATCCAAAGCCCAACGCCATTGATCCAAGAGAAGCAAGCTGTGTCACCAATACGCCACCCCGTCTTTTGTCAGCACTGTCCGCATCAGTCCCTCTCACGCCATCGGCTTGATCCTCCTTTCCTTTTCGGCCCACTTCTGCTGCTCGCGCACCATCATGTTGTAAAAGCCACGGTCCCAGCCAACACACTGCAGGTACTCCCACCACAGCCTTAGTCCAGGCGTGTCCGCAGCGTCCTCCTTGGCGAACGCCTGCAGCACCTTCTCCTTGGTCAACCTGCTGACCTTCTTCCTCGCCTCTTGCTCCCACTCGCTCAGGTCACGGACGTGCCGACCAACCTCCTGCCTCACGACATCGTCTTCGACGTCCTTCTGGCCCGGCAGGGGACCTTCATACTCGGGCTTAGGCACGAAAGCCTTCATGAGTGCATCCGTGACCCAGCCTGGACGCGCAACGTCGGCTAGCTGCTCTGCCCAGTACATTTTCACCGCGTCTGGCACATGCTCGATCTGCCGGTCGTAGTCGAGTTTGTCGGACAAGCGAAGCTGGCTGTACATTCCCATGTAAATGTACTTGGTGCCGCCGAGTTCGACTTCATTGTCACTACCGATCTTGTGCCTCTTGGCCCACTCCGACTCGGTGACGAAGACGGGCACGTTATCGAATGCACCGGCCGCGTCGTCGCCGTCGACGTCCTCAGGATTTTCCGGGTTGAAGAAAGCGGTCAGCTTGGCACCATGAGCAGCGGGCGAGCGAGGGACGTAGGGGTCGCTCGAGGCGTCTAGAAGGTAGTAGGTGCGGGAAGGCAGGATGCTGACACCCTCGATCGTTGAGTGATAGTAGAAGCCAGGGCTCCAATACTTTCCGAGGAGGAACTTTCGGATAAAGTCCCATGAGAATGCCTGCATGGCAGAGGGGGCAGGAATGGCCGTGGTGACGGCATCACCAAGCGGGCGCAAGCTGCGGATGGCCAAGGGCTGCCAATTGCCGGCAGAGGACATGTGCGTGAACGAAGGATCCTCAGTGGATGGAACAGGTGTATCTGGGTGCACCGCAAGAGAAGGAGACAGTTTGAAATGCTCGGCTCCGTTTTCACTTTCGTTCAAAATCCCATCTGGCTTTCCGCCATTGACAGAAGCACCACTAATATGGATGGTTAGTAAGCCATCGACACAGTTGTGGATCAGGGTCATACCTGGTGTGCGTCTGAGCCGGTGGCTGCACTGCCAGTGCGGCGGACGGGCTGGGAGGGCCCTCAATCTGCTTCGTGGCCTTGGTCAATGCACCGAAGAGACCACTGGAGTTTTGGAGACGCTGGCGAGTAGCCTCCACTTCGGAAAGGTCAACTTGCTTGGGAGGAACGAAGGCACCAACGGTCACAGTCCAGCCGCCCTGCTTCAGCGTCTCGATGTCCCGGCGCAAGGACAGAATCTCGTCGTTGAAGAACTTGGTGACCTCATTCAGATCCGATACCTTGACTGTGACTTGGTCATTACCGCTGTTTTGCGGCTGGTGAGGAATCATGGCAGTGGCGACCTCAGAGTTATCGTCGGCGGGAGTGGTAAGGGTAGGAGGGGTAGGAGGGGTAGGAGGACGACGTTGCTGGCCGTTCAGTATTTGAGGCTTGAAAGTGCCAGCTGCCGGGTTGAGGGCACCGCTCGAAGAAGGTGCAATGGGACGTGAGTGAGGCGGGGGTGCGTGGCTACTGTGCAGCATTCCACGAGGCTGACTGATGCCTTTGTATGGCATGGTGAGTAGAAGGTGAGGGCGTTCTGGTAAGCACGGTTAGTGACAGCGTCTGCACCAGAAGCAACCGTGACTTGATGCTGGTGATAAGGTGAGGTTCCCACAAACCTCGAGCTTGGTGACGCTGAGTTGGGCGACTTGCTGCTCTTGCGGCGGCGGCGGTAAGTGGTGGGTCAATGACGATGGTAAGTGCTTGAGTATGACCAGAGCAAGCGGAGCTGGTTGGTAGTTGTAGAAGAATGGAGGAGCAGAGGCGGGCTGGGTGTCTTTTATAAAGGCACCTGCACAACGCTGGACCCTGAATCCGAATCCGCTCACGGGGTCACATGGAAAGCAGGAAGGTGCTCACTCTCGCTGTGCCTTGTGCAAATGCAATTATCGTCAACCGACGCGGGGGAGCAGTGCTCGACCCATTGATGATGTTTGAAGCTGGGTACCGGACGGTCATGGTGGTCTCACCTCAGCATACACCAAGCATCAAAGAAGCAATTGCCGAACACCGGGCCAAGCTCGTCTCGTTTCCATGTCTCGACATTTTGTCAATTGCACAGGTATCCGATTCGGCATGTACTCGGGCTGTAGATACATAGATACATTGATAAGATAAGATCACGGCCATCGAGTCCCGTCTGAATGTCCAGCGGGAAGGAACTGGTTCCGCAGGAGATGAAGGACGTGCCCGGCGGGACGGAAGAATGGTCGGACCCCCTTTTATCGGGCGAACGAGGCGGGAACCAAGGGCGGCGGGAGATAGGGTGGTGTTCGCGTCAGGAGACCGGGGCACGGATAAGAATAAGTTAGAGGCTGGGCGGTGTGCGGCGGCAGGACCCTGAGAGATGACGCGCGCGCTCGAGGTGCTCCACGCTCGGACGCTGAGATTGCTGGCCGCAAGACCAATTCTTCCACCTCTCCAATGCAACCCTCCCTCGCCTCACCCTCCCGCCTGCCCTGACCCCCGAATCGTCCCTCCCACCATGCCGCCCGCAAAAGCTCGCCCTCACGACCCTGACGCGCGCCCTGACGCCCCCGCCAAGGACAAGCACACGACGGCTTCCCACACCTCGCACGCGCGCGGTCGCAGGACTGGTGGGCCCACTCATCTGACAAACGGAAGCCATCTGAAAGAGCTGCTCTCTGCTTCGGCCGATGCGACAGGCTCAGCGAACCGCAATGGTGGTGGACAGGCCGGATCAACTGGAGGAGTAAGCTTCGCCCTAGGATCTCGCCAAAGTGCAGCCTGCTCACGCCTCCCGGGTGCATCGCGCAGATCTCTTGGGTGTCCGAAGACCTTTCCCTGCTCCAGGACTACCGTTCGTCGCACCGACTCGAAGCGCCGTCTGCCTTCAAAAATCCCTTGGGCCACGCAATTCTAGGGACAGGCATCGGCAAGTACTCGCCCACCATGATGCGCAAGAAGAACGAACGACGTATATCAAAGGAGCAGCTGGCCACAGCGGTTCGCAAAAACTTCAACGCCCTCGCTGTGAGCGAGTCTGAAGTCATTGTGGACCTCCTTTACAAGGTGAAAATGCAGGGTACGTGTCTTCAGCTGGTCGCATGCCTTGCTCAGTACACACCAAGGCCACCTTCTGACGACGCCCACTAGACAAGACATTTAGGCTGCGATTCCCTCCCCCGCGCACGCGGTAACTTATCCGCCCGAAACGTTACACGGCGCAACCGCTTGCTCCGCACTCGAACCACAATCGGCGCCCGGCATTGAGCAGTGCATCTGGCATAATCGGCGTTTATTTTCTTACATACTCGGTCTACATGGGAATACTGGCGTTAGCAAGGGCGGAGGATACCCTCGGGTTATGGGCGATCTAGAGACCCGACTGCCACGGAGTTCTCGCATCCCATCTGCACTTCTTTTGGGTCTTGGTATATTCGGTTGGCTATTGATTGGGATCACGAAGATAATGGAACGGAATGTGCATTAATAGACACGGCATCACTACCAGCGCGTGGCGTTTTCGCGACGGGGAGCAGGCCGACGCGCGCGTGCACGCGCCTTTGCATCGGCAATGACGAAAAGAGGAGCGGCAGACGCGCAGACGGACTGCCACGCCGCGTGTACCAAATACGACGGTATTTCGACCCTCGCTTTGATATATGTGATGCGACAACGGACGCGAACATAGCAATGCAGTGATCAGAATGGAGCAATGGACAAGCTTGCGACAGCCATTGCCGTCATCGCGGATAGCATGGATCGCTATAACCGACCGGCATTCTCGAAGGATCCGGCCCGACGTGATTGGCTAGTCCGCTCGACGAGACCCCAGAACCTTCGTCCAAATTTCTGAGCCCGTCAACACCACAGCTGCTGCTCTTCGCCCTGCGTCATAAACCAACAATCACCTTCGCATATCCATAATGAGCTTCGCAGCTCCGAGGGCAGCCGTCAAGAACGCGCTGCCTGCACGTATAGCAACCACCTCCGCACCCCAGCGCCGCCGATTCTCCAGCGCCGCTCCATCGTTGCCGGCATGGCATCGCTCGGCACTTCAATACGGTCGGACAGTCTCGCAAAGTAGCCAAAGAAGGGTAAGGATGCCTTCCGTCTGTTGTTGAACCATCTGCTGACTGCGTTTCCGCCCAGCTTTTCCACGCCACCGCAGTCCATCTCGCAACCAAAGACCCGTACTCGGTCCTCGGCGTCGACAAGAACGCATCCGCATCGGAGATCAAGAAAGCGTACTACGGCCTTGCGAAGAAGTACCATCCGGACACGAACAAGGACGCCGGCGCCAAGGACAAGTTCGCCGAAGCACAATCCGCGTACGAGCTCCTATCGGATGCGGAGAAGAAGAAGGCCTACGATACCTACGGCTCGGCCGCATTTGACGGCGGCGCCAGCGGCTTCGGCGGTGCGGGTGCTGGTCCCGGTGGTCCCGGCGGCAATCCGTTTGGCGGCTTCGGTTTCGGCGGAGGCACTGGCGGGTTTGGCGCCGACTTCAACTTCGAGGATCTGTTTGGGGCGTTTGCAGGAGCGGGGGCTAGGAGGGGTGGGCGCTCGCGCGGCTCGCGCAATCCGTTCCAAGAGGAGATTTTTGTGGGCGAGAATATTGAGGTGCAGACGAACATCAGTTTCATGGATGCAGCGAAGGGCACTACCAAGGAGATTTTCATCACCCCCTTGGTTCAATGCAAGACCTGCAATGCATCGGGATTGAAGAAGGGGACGAAGAAATCGAGTTGCCAGGTTTGCCACGGTACGGGTCAGAGGGTCGTGAGCATGGGTGGTTTCCACATGGCGACGGCCTGCGAGGCGTGTGGTGGAGCGGGTGTTTCAGTTCCAAGTGGCTCCGAGTGCTCGACTTGCGATGGACAAGGAGCGGTGAGGGAAAGGAAAACTGTGACGGTGGACATCCCCGGAGGAGTGGAGGACGGCATGAGGCTGCGCGTTTCCGGAGAAGGAGATGCGCCACTCAGCGGCGGTACCGTGTCGGACAAGCCGCGGACTCAAAACGGCGACTTGTATGTCTTTATCAGGGTGGCGGCCGACCCCAAGTTTCAGCGCAGCGGCTCCGACGTACTGTATACAGCTACCGTGCCACTTACGACGGCCGTTCTGGGCGGTGAAATCCGGATTCCGACCCTGGATGGAGACGTTAAGGTCAAGGTCCCCACTGGTACTGGCACCGGCGACAAAATCACCCTTGGCGGCATGGGTATGAAGAAGCTGAATAGCCGGAAGGGCATGAAGGGTGATTTGCGGGTGGAGTTCAAGGTCCAGATGCCGAAGTACCTAAGCGCCAACCAGCGGACTATTCTGGAAATGCTTGCAGACGAGATGGGCGACCAGAACGCTAAGAGAGTCATGAACCTTGGGAACATGGACCAAGAGACGAGAGACAAGATTGACGAGGTGGAAAAGAACAAACACCGGAACGAGGGATTCCTTAAGAGCGCATGGCACAATCTGACCGGCCAGCACAAGGACACGGAGAGAGACCCGAAGAACGACAAGTCGGATGACGAGCAAAAGAAGGCATCCGGTTCTGGCTGAGCGGACTACCACGTCGAAAGTGCCCCGTTGAAGGGGACGCGATCAAGATGTGGGTCGAGGCTTCTGTCCGAAGGCTTTTGTGAAGTTCTCCACTGTACCGGATACTTCCTTTGGCTGGCAGTAGGAAGGTTGCGATATCTGCCGAATGTCGATTCGAGAAGCTACTATGGGGTTGATAGCATGCGGTGATGCTATTGGTCGCTACGATGACGGACGTGTTTGGTCTTCGGCGTTTAACAGCGTTCTACGCGCTGGCGGGGGTGGAAAGGCGCGCAGAGCATTTCAAGGCATATACACGGCGTTTCAAGAGACGTTGAGCGGCAATGGGCAGAAAACTTTTGGGCTAGACTGTACGTGTATGTAGTATTGATAGAGACATCTCTCCTCAAACCGTGTGCCAACAGGCTCGGGAGTTTGTAAGCTGCTGGGCTGGGCGGCCCGGACCGCAGCAGCAGACGAGCGCGTAGTTCGGGGGCGGAGGTGCATGCGGCTTCACGATGGATGTCAAGCAATGAGAAGAAGGCTTGCATGGAGCGGCCGGGCGGCAACGACTTCGCGAGCTTCATCGACGATTCGGGCCGGGAGCGCTTATGACGCTGCAGGGAGCGATGGCGGCGGGCTGCAATTGGCCGGGCGATGCGGGCCGCTTTGGAGACCTCCGCCGGCGGGTGGCTTAGGCATCGCGACGGCCGCGCGCGGTGACTGCGATGCGGGCGTGGGCGCGTACGGCTGCAAGTGCGATGCCCGGGAGAGCCTCAATGCAAGCGCCAGCCTCTAGACTCAGCCATCCGCCTGCAGCCTGATTCGCGCCGCTGTTTCTTCACCGACCCCAAGCCGCTGCCCAGCGTTTCCCCACAGCGAGTCGAGAGCCAGGCAGGCGCTTTGGAACGCGCTTGACTACTGCCAACATCCCAACCTGCGACGCAGCCACCCGAGCGAGCCCCATCCCGGCTCCACGAGCTGCGTCCCGCTGCATAATAATACGGACGCTCGACAGACCTCGCATCATTGCTCGCGGCTAGCGCTGTCTGGACCAAGAACACGCAAGCCACGACTAAGCCCAACACCACAGCAGCCTGAACGCCCGCCTATCCGCACCCCTCCGCATCCGTCGCCCGGACGAGCTCCCGCATGCGCCCCGCGAGCTGAGCAGCACCCTACACCGCGACCACGGGCGAGCTGCATCGCCGCCCGTCCCACACCCCGCCCACCATGACCGTCTTCGCGCCCATGCTGTCCTGCCCGCTCAAGCAAACCAACGAGATCGACTGGATCACCCCATTGAAGCAATACATCCGCCAGACCTACGGCGACGACCCGGAGCGCTATTCGGAAGAATGCGCCACCCTGAACAGGCTGCGCCAGGACATGCGCGGCGCCGGCAAGGACAGCGCCGCGGGGCGAGACCTGCTGTACCGCTACTACGGCCAGTTGGAGCTGCTGGACCTGCGCTTCCCCGTCGACGAAAACCACATCAAGATATCTTTCACATGGTAAGGTGGTCCCGTGTCCGCTGACTGCCGTTACGCTAAGCTGACGTTCCTCTCCCACACCCAGGTTCGATGCCTTCACCCACAAGCCCACCTCGCAGTATTCGCTCGCGTACGAGAAGGCCTCCATCATCTTTAACATATCCGCCGTCCTTTCTTGTCACGCCGCTCACCAGAACCGCCACGAAGATGTGGGCCTCAAGACTGCCTACCACTCCTTCCAGGCTTCAGCCGGCATGTTCACCTATATCAATGAGAACTTCCTGCACGCGCCGTCCACCGATCTGAGTAGGGATACCATCAAGACGTTGATAGCTATAATGCTGGCGCAGGGCCAGGAAGTCTTCTTGGAGAAGCAGATCGAAGACGGCAAGAAGGTTGGCATGCTGGCGAAGCTGGCCAGCCAGGCCTCTTTTCTATATACCCAGGCAGCCGAGGGAGTACAGGACAATGTGACCAGGGGTATCTTTGAGAAGGTCTGGCTATTGGTGGCGCAGGTCAAGGCCAACTATATGGCGTCGCTCGCTCAATATTACCAGGCTCTGGCCGACAATGACGCCAACTCCCATGGAGTCTCCATTTGCAGGCTTCAGTCTGCAGAACAGCAAGCGAAGGACGCGAACAGGATTGCGAACGCTTTCCCCTCGAGCGTCCCGGCTACTTCAAATTTGAGCTCTGAGACTGGCGGTGTTCTCATAGATATGACGAAACGGCATCTTGTGAATGTCCAGGAGCGCACCGAGGAGTTCACTAAGGACAACGACTTCATCTACCATCAGCCGGTTCCCTCCGAGGCAACCCTGTCCCCTATCCCGAAACTGCCTGCTGCCAAGGCCATCCCCGTCAGCGAGCTCTACCAAGGCCAGGATATCCAGAGAATAATAGGCCCCGACATTTTCCAGAAGATTGTACCCATCTCAGTTACGGAGCAAGCCAGTTTGTACGATGAGGAGAAAGCGAAGCTAATACGGGCTGAGGCTGAGCGCGTGGAAACGGCAGGTGATGAGATGGCAGCGAGTCTGGATTACCTCAAGCTGCCAGACAGTTTGAACATCCTAAAGGGCGGCATGGACCAGGAGATGACGGTTGACGACGAGTTCCGGAAATGGTGTGAGGAATTGGCCGGCCATGCTCCTTTCACGGCTGCCTTTGACCAGTTGAGCACGGAGAAGTCGTCGATCACGGCGATACTCGATACGGCCTCGAAACAACTGGATATGGAGGAGAGCGTATGCGAGAAGATGCGGTCGAAGTACGGCGTAGACTGGACGCAACAACCGAGTGCGCGCTTGACGGCAACTCTCCGAAGCGATATCAAGAATTACAAGACCGCCATTGAGGAGGCTAGTATCAGCGATGCGGCTCTGTACAGCACATTCCGCCAGCACGAGTCGGACTTCGACGAGATGCGTTCCGCTGGAGAGACCGATGAGGCGGATGTGCTATACCAGCGAGCAATGATCAAAGCCGGTGCGGCTCGTGGCAAGGGCAGGAGTAGTCCTGGCGCTGAGGGTAACCTGCTGGACGATGATTTCGAGGGTGGGCCGAGCGTAGCGGAGCAGATCGCAGCCGTCGAAGAGCTTTTGAGGAAGCTGAATTTGATCAAGCGTGAGAGGCAGCAGGTGTTGAAGGATCTTAAGGAAAAGGTGAGTTGCAACTCTACCTTAGCCAACCAACCCCTGTCTAATTTACCATAGGTCCACACCGACGATATTTCGAACGTCCTTATCCTCAACAAGAAGCAGATATCCAACCAGGAGAACCAGCTATTCAAGGCTGAGCTTGAGAAGTTCCGGCCTCACCAAAACCGGATATTGCAGGCCAATCACAAGCAGTCTTCTCTGATGAAGCAGCTCACGCAGACCTACGGCGATCTTTTGCAGGACAAGCGCGTGCGGTCGGAGCAAAGCAAGTACGAGGCCTTCTCCAGGCAAAGAAGCTCTGTCATGAGCAAATACCGCAAAATCTACCAGGCTTTCAACGACCTCATCTCTGGTCTCATGAGGGCGCAGGCGTTTTACTCTGACATGAAGGAGACCGTCGAGAGCTTGCAGCAGAATGTTGAAAGCTTCGTCAACAACCGGAGGGCTGAAGGCGGGCAGCTCCTTGGTTCGATTGAGAGCAGAAAGGCAACGGGAAGCAGCGAACAAGCAGACCGGGAGCGTGAGCGGATGCAGCAACTCATGGAGCGCATGTCGGTAGAACCGTCACGGTCGCCCGTCTCACAGCATGAGCGGACCACATCTCGCCCTTCCCCATTGCAGCAGACGGCGTCATACCAAAATTCCTACAATCCCGCCAGCTCGCCGCCAGTAACACCCCGGTACCCTTCCGTTACCGCTGCGGCTCCATCGGTAGGCCTTTACGGCGTACAATCCCCACCTACGCACCACCAGTCTTACCAACCGCAACCCCCAACAAATGGTAATGCCGCCTCTTACCAACCGCAGCCTCCTCGTCGCGAGTCCTATCAACGTGAATATAATCCCAACAACTACGGCCAGATGTCGCCACCGCCGACGCAGCAGTACTTCCCTCAAGGCCAGTACGGCGGCTACCAGCCCCAAGCTGGCGGTAGCCAACTGCCGCCAGGCTACATTCCGCCGCCTCCTCCGCCGGGTCCCCCGCCGAGTCACCAAAGCGTCGACTATGCGGGTCTGACGGGCAATGGTGCGGCGTATCCGAGCGGCCCGGGCGGTTATGCGGCGAGTGGGTATAGAGCACCGAGCATGGGTCAGGGGCAGCAGCAGCAAAGTAGCGCGTCGGATCCGTGGGCGGGGCTTAGCGCGTGGAAATGAGCTGATTAGTTGATGTAGATGGTGGATCGACCGATTGCGGGAAAAGTTTTCATGTTGGCAATGAACAGGTGAAGGACCGGGGACAAGGGAGGACACATAAGTGGTCTCGTTGTTTGTTTTGAAGCAATTCATTTATTCTTAGCTTATGTGAGACAGTACAGTTGAAATATAGGAATTTCGCCTTGCTCATGCACCCGGTTTAGGGTTGCAGCACAAGACCAAGGACGTAAGCAAGTGTCCATGGAGTATCTGCTAACGAGCGGTCTGAGTCTCCAATGAACAGGTGGATAAAGAGAGGCCCCCCACAGCGTGCTTCGGTCCTCCGCACAACCACATGCAACCTCTCCTCCCCGCTGCTTGAACACGAACACCGGCAAAGTATGGTGCTCAAAGTGTGGCCTACGCCGTTTGGACACGATTCAAGAGGAGTGTCCTGATGTCTTCGGGGCTTCCTCAGAGCCCTTCAACGCATATTTCCTCAGTGCCCTTCGGGATCAAGCAGGCATACACAAGGATGGAATACTTACAGAAGACGTTCTTCACAGCAGGAGGGGGCGATTGCTTCTTATTAAAATACTTGCAGCAGGTGTAGCAATCCTGAGTGGTCCCCGTGGGTCAGCAAAAGGCTTTCCATCCGCCACACTGGGCTTGCAACGGCACTTACCCCGAATTCAGTTGAGTCCTGTCATTTCACTCATCCGTCAGCAGATCGATCTTTTGATCTGTCGTACGAGCTAGAGGAGGGATTGGCAGGGAAAGTTGGCAGGTTTCTCACCCATCCTTCGGGGCATTCGAGCGACTCGGGTGCGCACAGCCTCCAGCAAACCTTGAGCTCGTCGTCGTCGTTGGCGGTGAATGGCATCTGGCGGCGCGGAGAGCACAGGCCGGTGACGGCGAATAGGGCGAGGGCGAGCGTGGCGTACTTCATAGCGATGATGGTCATAGAGTAAAGCATAAGTGCAGATGGTGCCAGTTGGCTTGTTGATGGTGTGATGATGGTGGAATTGCACGCCCTTATATACCTCTTACTGTCTCGCTGTTCAGCGCAGTCTAAGCGCTTGCTAACGATTTAGAACGATGCCGGCCTCTCCGATCGCCGGAGTGTCATCCGTAAATGTGAAATCTTGACAAATGCATCTAGATATCTGCTGCATGCATTCAGTACAATAGTAGCTGAATGCATTGCAGGGGTGTCTGTGCGACAGTAGGGGTGAAGATCAGCATCAACCGCAGTAGCTGAAGTAGCTGAAACAGCCTTGCTACGTCCAGTAGTCTGCAGTAGCTGTATTAGCCTTACCATTAGCGTAGTGACCAACAACACCACTAGGTGAGAACTGGCGATGTAGTCGGGAATTGTCAATTGCCATCGAATATGTTTTTGGGAGGAAAATAAACGGATGCCCGAGACGTGCAACGTACCTCGTAAGCATGTGGGGTGAAGCTATTCTACTCTAATGTAGTCGACAGAATCAGTGGTGGACTTTACGGCCTTTTCATGTATAGCGGCTGCAGTGCGCCTCCGGAGCTGATGCACGGCAAGATTCCCGCCATGCGTATATACCCACACTGCACATCTCCACATACTCGTACGCGGACACCAGTGCGATTTGAAAGGCCACGTGTAGATATTGACAGCATTTCGTAGTATACTGCTCTCTGTTTTGACAGGGGAAGTAATGGGAGAGACTTGGAGTTAACGCCGGCTCGATATTGTCTCAACCAAAAGGTTACGACTGTATTAGAATCCTTAGAGTACAAATGAATCACCAAAAGCATTGTGGAAGTCTGCATATACGAGTTGGTCGAGCGGAGTATACTAGGCTTTCCACAACGCCTCATGCGCCCACCTAGATTTTTCCTATTCGTCCACGTCTCCCGCATCGTTCAGAACTTTAGAAGTATCACATCACGCTTGATAGAGTGCACTCGATTCCGGTCTATGCTTAACAGTCCTTGCATCAGAAGCGGTCCTTCTCCATATATTCTTGTGTTACTCAAAGGGATAAACCCTCCTCGACATCAGTGGGCATTGCAAGATTCCATTATTCTTGCAGCAGCTGCTATAGATCGCAAGCTTGATGATACACGAAGCTGTTCTCCGGCCAAAACGATTGAGATTCGCACCGGCAAATGTTTCAATTGCACACTCGCTCCAAATCAAAAGTCAGGGAGCTTCACGTATACTAACCGACTCATTTGATGCACGACGGCTCCTAATCATGCGGTACAGAACTTCGTAGATCTCCTTTCGCGCCAGAATCGAGGGAAAGTAAAGGCGTCGTACAGAGACTAGCTACGGGGCCATCTGCTGCATGGTGTTAGATATGACCAAGCCAGCTAGTAACAGGTATGTGCTGCGCATTCACCTTCAGCCTGCAGCGATACAGGCGCACCCCGCTCGCAAGTAACCAATGATCTCTTAGCTTCCTCAACTCCGATGTGCGACACGCGATCACCGACCCTTCAGCCGCTTTATCCGTGCAAGAACTCAAGACAAGGCACGGTCCGCAATCTTCTTACGTCAAACGTCTACGTGGAAAGTTGGACGAAGTCTCGTCCATGTTTGGCCCTTCACCTTTCACTTAAGATATTGCCCAGTACTACGTTCATTGGGAATCCAACCCGTGAACGTTTCTTGGTCGGAAATCTCTCACCGAGTTAGTGGATGCTATACAGCATGACGAGTCAAGTAATAAACCTCGTTATCGATTCGATCTACATATCCACTGTTAAGGATCCACCTCCTCCTTCGGCGTACTAAGAAGCCTTGCCAATATCGATCCCAAATGCAACATGCCAGACACCGGTCACAGACAGCGGAATCGGAAATGGTGTCTTCGCTCCAAAGATGAGAACTGAGCAAAAAGTTTCAACACCCACTCCATCTGGGATCCAAGTGATGAAAAAGGAGAACGCATGAAAGAAAAAGAATTCATCCGCGCCGAACACGCCTGCATGCCACTTTTGAATAGTAGAATCCACCATTATCGAGCAAGAACCCTACCCCCCTCCAACTATCGCCATCTTTTGTGCTCCAACCAAAAATGCTCTCAAGTCGCATCCCAGAAGTCCACGATACCGACTCCGCCAAATCACGTCTCTACAGGGATATCCCTCCGGCCGCTATTTTCTCAAGCACTTCCGTCTTTTACCTCAACACCATCTCAATCCTCGCCCTCAGATCGACCGCCAAGCCCATCCACTCCCTCTCCAAGCATCCACTCTCCTCGACCACACGCAGCAGCTCCTGCACCATGGCCGCGTTCTCCACCCCGCCGAACGCGTACCCGCCACCGCGCGTGCTGTCGTTGAACCACGCATCCACCACGTGCACCAGGTCGTGTGCAATCCACTTGCGCTGCCGCCCGACGAAAGGCGCCTCGTTGTTGTAAAACACGCTCTCCAGCACCGCCACGATCTGGTCGTGCGCGACCGACAGATCCATGAAGATGTCCACCACCCACGTCTGCGGGCCCATCCCGCGCTGGTGCGTGAAGGCGTACGTCTCGAGCAAGGGTAGCACCGTCGGGATGTTGAACGTCGTGTCCGACAGGTTTAGACGGGCACCGATCTCGCGGACAGTCTCCGCCACCACCTCCCACGGCCGCTGGTTCTGGAGCACGGCGCTTTCATGCGTCTGCTCAAGAAGGTTCTGCCAAGTGGCTCGGATGTTGGAGAGATCGCGGTGATCAGCGACCTGGTAGATAAGGAGGCAAAGGTCGTAGTAGCCGGCCTGGTCGGCAAAGTTACCGTAGAGCTGCGGCGCATGATTAGTTTCGAGTCTGCAACGTGTTTCATGGCGGGGATATGTGTGCGAAACTCACATCGTCCAAAGGCAGAATCTGCCCGTTCAGGTTTCTGATGACCTCCGGCTTCCTCTCGGCAGTCAGGCGACGTTCGCCCCTCATCCGATCAAGGATATCGCTCTGAATGTTAGCCAGGTCAAGTAGATCCGAGGCTTCCCGCAAGAGCTCTTGCCGCGATTGCCTCGACATTGGAGCATCGCCCAAGCCAGTCAAGCGCGTAGAGGCGTTCGTCTTGGCTTGGCTGAGATAGCGAATACGATGCTCGAGCGACAAGTCGAAACCACTCTTTGCAAGCTGAAGCTGCACATCTGCGGCGTCGAAAAAGCGGTGGTGGTGCGCATAGTATCTGCACATTAGATCCGCATGCCTGGCCTCTTCGTCCGACTTCCGTTTTAAGTAGCTGATGACGTGGTTGGAGGTGATCTCCAGCAAGCGGTCACTCCAGCCCTGTTCCAGGTACCAGTCGAACAGGTCGGTCTGGAAAACCTCATCGTCGGAGTTGTTGATTTCGTCATAAGCCTCCAATTTCCTCTTGTAAGTTGGAGTGATTTGACCGTCGATCGTCTCAGGCTCCGTTTGCGCTGCGGTGTCTACGGCGATGACGATGTTATGAACTAGGTTATAGTACGCTTTGCGAGACTCGAACTCCTTCCTCCTCGGATCCTGCATGGTATCAGCTTTTGCTACTCGGCAGACTGGAGGAGCGGGTATCTTACATTGGGAAGCATGTTGTCCTTGATGAAGCCAAGAGCCTTGTTGCCGCGATCTAGTTGCTGAGCAACCTTGAGAGTGAGACGAATGGCGCCTGTCTGTGTCAGCATATCCAATTCCAATGGCACGTATACAAGGAACAGTCCAACTTACCAGCGAAGAAAGACATGGCAATGTACTGCTCTATTGCGGCTTGCATGTGCTCCATGGACAAACTCGAGGCAACCTTCTGGAACAGATTCAAGCTATCGTTGAGCAGCTGGCGTCCGGTCTCAGAATTGGCTCCCGCATCCTGAGCCTTTCTGAGCTTCTCCTGAGCCTTGAAGATGACAACATCGTCGGCACTGCAGAAGCTGCCACATCTCCTTCTGAGAGCCTCGGCAACGGTGTCGACGTTCGAGCCCTTTTCAATGTTGCGGTTGACAATGGCCTTCACCAGCTCCTTGGCCAAGTCCCTGCCTTCCTGAACAGCAAACAAATTCTCAAAGGTCAGCTGACGGACCTTGCCTCTGGCGTCCTCGGGGAGGGAGAGAACGATCTCGTCGACCTTTTCGTCGAACAAGACCAGAACAAAGGAGATGCCCTCGATCACGTTTATAAGCAGCTTGACAAGGGAGTTCATAGCACGATGTTCGCCACGCAGAGCAATCTCCTCCTGCGGCGTTGCCACACGGCCAAGGGCCTCCGGACCAGCCAAGCCCTCAATGAAGCTCTTGTTAGACTCGAGGAACTCTTGAAGATGCGTGAGGTCACGCTGGATGCTCTGAAGCTTCGGCAGCTCGACGGTCGGCGTGACCTCAAACCCACCTGCGGCACTCACGCCTTCCTCCAGAATGGGAACCTTCCATACGGAACGCAGGAGACGGGAGATGTAAAGAGCCACGCCGTCGTGACGAGGCGAGGGGCGAACGTTGTCCAGACGGTCCGCATTATTGTCCAGCTGCAGATTTTCGTTGTACGTTGGCTTCCCACCATACTCGATGAATGCCTTGCGGGCAAACTCCAGGGTCTCGTTATCTGTCAGTTTGGCCACCCGGTAGTCGTGCGTAACATCCGAAGCTTGACCGCACGCCACGGCAAGCGCAGTTGCGCACGTCTCGCTCCGTCCATACACCCGTACGAAGTTCTTAATTTCCACCTCGAGACCATCCTCACCGCCACCAGACTTGATAGCAGCCGCGAACACGTCCACGAGCCTGCGACGACGGATCGTATGCACACCCGTGTTGGTCAAGATAGCGAACTCGCTCGTAGCCTTGTCAAACTGAACCGCAAGCTCGTTCCCAAAGCCGAGCGGCGTTGCCGTTGCGCCGAACGGCTCGGTGACCAGGCCAACAGCCTGCATATTGCTACCAAGCGGGATCCACTGCCCCTTTTCGTAAAACCTCGGGATCTGCGCCGGCTCGGCGGGCCTTGCGATCCTCCCGGAATCGGGAGAAGAAAGGAAAAGCTTCTCAGCTTGCGAGACTTCGTCCCGAACGAAGCAGAGGAAGTAACCGGGTGCGAAGCGTGCAGCCCTTGTGGTGACGGTCAAGTTGCGGGAGTTGGTATCGATGGAGGTAACCTGGTAGCCACCAATTTGCTGGACGGGCGGGGCTTGATGCGCAGGGTCGTTGGTCCGGCCCGGAGGGAACTTGACATGGTGAACTTGCATACTGCTCGGAGCGCTTGTGATGTCAGTGGAATAGAAGCCGCCGGAAGTGGCGCTGAGGAAAATGCGGCAGCCTGTGTTCGTCGTCGCCATGAGGTTGAGTCTTGAGGCCTCGGTGGCCGAGATGGGGATAAGAGAAGCCAGCTGCGTCTGGGAGGTTATGAGTTCAGAAGCGGCAACCATGTGACCGATCTGTGTCCTGATCGTGGCAAAGCCCCTAGTAATTACACAGTCCAACGAAGCCATGTTCTTCATGTGGAAGACGCGTATCGCAGACAGGCTCGAGAGAGTGTAGAGAAGGTTGCGGCTGTCGTCCACCACCATCTGGACCACATGCTCTTTCGACGTTGGCTGAACGAGGCCAATGACGGGCTTAAGCATTGCCGCGCCGAACGAAAACTTAAGCGAGTTGTTGACATAGTTGATCATGGACTTGTTAACGTGGTTGACGATGCCGCATTTGCTGCCGAACCATCTCTCCTCCTGCTGGTACGTGAGTTCGTACACGTCGTCCGTGACCTCTCCACCAAAGAAGATCCTGCCCGACTTTGCGGAGCCCTCAATACACCTGACGCCGATGCCCCGTATCGATGCCCGCATGTTGGTCTGGTACAAAGCAACCTCGTTGACACCCTCCGGAGTCTTTCTATACGCGACGCCAATCAGGATCATCTCGGTGGTCGTGGCTACGACAAGAAGGTGCGTGATCGCGTCGACGAAGACCTTTGCGCGCGGCTTAACCAGTTTCACGGCGGTGATGATATTCGGCTGGTCCTCGAAGCCGATGAGGTCGGGATTTGGAAGCGTGTAGTCCCAGAGGTACAGCGCGTTATCTATGACGACCCAGGCGTGGCCGAGCTCGGCGAACAGGCCCATCATGGTGGATACTTGAGCCTCGTTGTACTGCTCGAATATCCGGTCAGGGATGTTGTACGTCTTGACCTGTTGAAAGGGCGCCAGCGCATTGCTCTTGGGGATATCGTAGTCGGAAGATATTCCCTCTGTCAAGATTGTCAGCCTAGACGCCCCGGAGCGCGTAATTGCCGGTCAGCTTACGCGTTATATAGCTGTCCAAGTCCGGGTATCTCGCTTCCTGGGTCAATGTGTCGTTGACGGTCCTCGCAGCGCGTTCAATGGGCTGGATCTCTGGTTGCTGCTGTTGAACCGCAGGAGCGGGGGGCGGTGGCGCAGGTGCAGGCACGAGCGGCTGCTGAAGTTGCTGTGGAGGATTTACTGGTGCGGTATTGACGCGAAAGACGGGCTGAGCCGGGCGCGATTGCGGGCCAGGCGTCATCATGAAGGCGCCGGGCAGCGGGCGCTGGGGCGTGGCGGGGTTCATAATTGCGCGCGGGCGCGTCGAGGACGCGATGCAGGCGACGGAGTCTGAGATATTAAGAGGTCGCCAAATGGCGGAGCTGAAGGAGTCGGGGCGGGCGCAGCGGCTGGCCTATGAACATGCATGCAAAAGGCGACGGGCAAAGAGGAAATCCGAGGTGGGGGGGAGGTGGTGGCGTGGCGCGAGAGGGGAGGCTGGGTTGTCGGCGACAGGAGCTGGGCTTTGGTGTTGTCGCGACTTCAGAAGAGAGAGCAAGAGCTCCACGACAAAAGCTTGGCATGATCGGCGGCAGAGCTCGAGGTGGCCTGCTCTTTTTCCGTCGTAGCTTCCACCCAAAGCCAATTGTTCCATTCACGCGTCACCAGGGTACGCGTCTCTATCGACGACCTTCTCGCCATTCACAGACAGCAATTGATGCCGCTACATACAAACGCCCGCCTTCCATGTCCTTCTCCATCTCCGCGCGTCTGCGCCCCGCGCGCCTCTGCTTCCGTTGCATGCGCGCATTCGTCCGCCCCTCCTCCACCACTACATCACCCTCGCCCATCCTCTCGCGTCTGCGCGAAGACATGAAGAACGCCATGCGCGCCAAGGACTCGGCTCGTCTCGCCGTCGTTCGTAGCGTTCTGAACGACGTCACGAACGCTTCCAAGACCGCGAAGCCCATCTCCGACGACATGCAGCTGCGCGCCCTGCTGCTGAAAAGGATCAACCAGTCCAGGGATGCCGCGCAGGAGTTTCGCGACGCTAAACGCGAGGACTTGGCTGAGAAGGAGGACGGAAGCGCGAGCGTGATGAGAAACTACGTTGCCGAGATCGAGGAGGCGGCTGGGGGTGTCGTGCCCGCGGACGAGCTACAGCGCGCCGTCAGAGAGATCATCGAGGGCTGGCAGGACGGGAAGCCCGTTATGGGCAAGGTCATGGAGAAGATTACCGGACCCGGTGGCGCGCTTGATGGCCGGATGGTCGAGAGGGGTGACCTGGCAAAGGCTGTCAAGGAGGCGTTGGGCAAATAAGTGCTCTCGAAAATCGAGGGTAAAGCTTGCGCCCATGTGATGGCTCCTTGCATTCTAGTTTCAAGCATTGTCCCATGGCAACTCCAAGGCGTTGTGACACGTATTGCGGTACAGGACTCAACTGTACAATGAATGTATTATATAAAATGAACAATACCACGCTTCTCCCCCAATGAATGTAAACAGCTGAATCCATCCAAGTTCGCTTTAAACAAAAGGAGTGAGGTACATGGGGAAACTGTTCCCTGTCCCGGAACCCGCAGAGTTGACAACGCTGGTAAAATGAGCGGTAACTTTCGTGCATGCTTTTGGTCCAGGGTACGAGGCGCCCTGATCCCGTCTTCGATGAAACGAGCGCCAATCTGCTCATTCCGTTACTACAGACCTAGAAGGTATCTGACGTGTGACCACTCTCAAAACGACCAGAATTAGAGCCGTCCGTTTGATGATCGGCCTCGTAGCGTCCCGAGTTCGAGCCCCCGTGAGAAAGGCCTACGGGTAGATGGGGTGGTTCGAGATGCCCGGAGCTCGGCCCACAGGGATGTCCTGGGATGTCCAGGCATGAATCGATGCCTTCGTGGATATGAGGAGGAAGGCAGTCAATACACGGCATTGGCGGCGGCGGCGGCGGCCTGGGCGGCTCCGGGTGATGACAATCGAAACACGGCTGCGGCGGCTTAGGAGGGTGGGGCGGGTGAGGTGGTGGCTTAAGAGGCTCGGGATGATGACAATCGAAACACGGCTGCGGAGGTTTCGGGGGGTGAGGCGGCGGTCTGGGAGGCTCGGGGTGGGGATGGCAATCAACACACGGCTTAGGAGGATGAGGCGGGTGAGGCGGCGGTTTAGGAGGCTCAGGGTGATGGCAATCGACACACGGTCGCGGCGGCTTAGGAGGGTGAGGCGGCGGTCTGGGAGGCTCAGGGTGAGGATGACAATCGACACATGGTTCCGGCGGCGGCCTGGGTGGCTCGGGATGAGGATGGCAATCGACACATGGTTGGGGCGGGGGTGGCCTGGGTGGCTCCGGGTGAGGATGGCAATCGACACATGGCTCCGGCGGCGGCCTGGGTGGCTCGGGATGAGGATGGCAATCGACACATGGCTGCGGTGGGGGTGGCCTGGGTGGCTCCGGGTGAGGATGACAATCGATACATGGCTCCGGCGGCGGCCTAGGTGGCTCCGGGTGAGGATGGCAATCGACACATGGCTTTGGCGGCTCCGGGGGCTCGGGTGGAGGGCAGGGATTGACGCAAGGCTTTGATGGCTCGCAGTCTTTTGGCGGGGTGCAAGGCTTCGGTGTGGTGGTTGGTTTATCGGTGGTCTTGCTAGTCCGTAAAGTCGTTGGCCTGGCGGTGTTCGAAGCAGTTGATTTGGTAGTCCGCGAGGCCGTCGGTTTTTCGTTGTGCGAGGCACTTGATTTGCTGGTCCGCGAAGTCGTTGACTTGCTAGTCGTCGGTTCCTCAGTATCATTGTCGGTTGATTCGCTAGTTTCGGACGTGGTTGTCTCCTCCTCCGAGGTATCCGGTTCTTCAGGCGCTCGAGGCGCATGAGGGTGGCTTTGCGGGATGTTCGGCTCATAATGAGGGTCGCCTTGGGGGCGGCAGTGTGGGTGAGGGTCGGGCGAATCGCAAGGGTTGGTGGGAGGCTGCTGGCATGGAGACTTTTTGGCATAAACTTTCTCGCACGTCCTGTCCGGCTGAGGATAAAGGTATATCTCAATTTCGGAGGCGGTGTGGCTGTAGCAAGCATAGTACCCCTCGGTGTGGCCAGACCAAGAAATGTACCCACTCTCTTTGACTGACCAGGAAGAAGAGGCTGATTCATTTAGCGCAGCCTACATGCGATCATGCGAATTTCTATACTTACCATGGACCTTCTTTCCACACGTGAGCTTCTGGCCGTCATGACCCCAGCCACATGCCAAGCCCCATGAGTTTGTCACGGTGCCAGCTACTTCATTGTAGTGAAATGAGCCGTAATACCTGCCCTGTGCGCTCTTGATGTTGAAGCAGCTTCCACTGTCCCCTCCTCCGGGGAGTGCTGCTGCTGACACAGCAACTGCGAAAGTGAAGGGCACAAGACCAACCCTCATAGTAACGATCGTGGAAGAGATGATGTCGATGCTGAAGGACAAGCCATAACAACGAATATTTATCTTTTCTGTTGTGTAGCAAGGAGACGATAACCATTGCTATTAGCCTTGCTAGCTTCTCCAAATGACAAGAAATCCCTCTACCAGTGTAAAAAATTGCTCAGACCTCATAACCGTGGAAGAGACGCTCTTAGTAAACTGTTTATCAAAAGGAGTAGACTGTATAGGTTGTCCATCTGCATGGCTGTTCAGCAATACCTTGCATTGTTGGAGACCCAGGGCCAACAACAGCGAGAACTGGCCTGCATCAGCGTGAAAAGGAGATTCCAAGGTAGCGAATGGAGTTTTGGGCCGTTACATGGTAAAAGGGACGTTGGAAAGAGGCTCCACGGGCCGTGCCGACAATCGCGGGTGGCTTCCGTTGACCGGCCCCAGAAAGTGGAGGCGCAAGACAAGCGCCCGTAACTCAGCATCCCTTCCCTGCTGTGATCGTACCGGACGATGCTGTGCCAAAATGTACCACAGCCTTTGCCATGGAATTAGAACATCAGTTTTCCGACAGGTTCGCCAAGTGCTTTGAGGTACTTTGAAGAAGCCTGCTCTTGAGCGGACGGCTCGTGCTCGGATGTCGCAACAAGTGGTCGGGGAAGGGGGAGCAGTGGCATTCGTTTGGAGCGGCACGGCGACCTCTTTGGGGACCCCAACAAGACTCCATGCCCTCGAGGTCTGTAACCCCTTTTGCAAGCTCCCTGGAGAGGGATTTTAGCGTGCGGGGTTCTCTGTGGTACGTTCTTCCGCTCTTTGGTCTTTAGCGCTGCAGGTGAATGTTACTTTGCACCGTCTAGACTTGATTTGCGCATCGTTCTTTGGCCTCTGCTCCAATGACAACCACACTGCCTCTCTGATGGGCGGCGCATCCCACTCTTGATTTGGCGTGTCGCCCTGGCAGACCATCGAGGCCGGGCGCGGTGGAGGAGCAAGATGTACTGTACCTGCGTTTGCGGGCTCCAGCTCGTGGCGGCAAGCTGCACGCCAGAGGGTCTAGGCATCAGGCGGCTGCAGATACGGAGGCCCTTATGTCCGTCTCAGCAACGGGCATGCGTTGGTAGGGTGGGGACGCGGTGGGCGGTGGCCTGTCGTTCGGTGAGGCGGAAGGGCGAGATGGGCCGAGCCACTGCGTCATGTCCAGCGACTGCTGTCGTGGGCCACTCTGGGATAGCCATGCGTGCGAGAGGGCGCATCTGCCCGAACCAAGCAGCAGTGAGCCCACATCCGAGCCGTGCAGCGGAAATTGAGATGGCCTCACCGGCCTCGATAGGGCTCTGTTTCTGCCCAACGGCGCGTGAAAGCAGTTGTCGGCCAGCTTGGTGAGGCGTGGGCGGGCGTGCACGTTCGCGCCCGACGACCAAGACCAGGCCGAGGGCGCAGTGGGCAGCGACTGGCCGGAGCCTGTTGCACATCCTCCGCGGCTGCCCAGCTTGCGTCGCAGCGTCATCGCCGTGGCCCGTGCACCAGCCGCCCAAGTCCATCTATGGGCTCCTCCCCAGCCACCTCGAATGCTCGCGCATAGCCTTTTCAGATATACCTCGCCGTCGCACTTCCCCGACGCTGCTCCGGCAACCTCGCATCCTCAAACACGCTCTCCACCGCCCTTCGGGGCCCCAGTCGTCAAGGTCACAGTCCGCTGAACGCCCCCGCCTCCGCTGCCAACTTTCCGCCCGCCTCGGCCTTCTCTCACGCTCACCCTCACCCCAACTCAGCACTGAACATGGCGTTTGGCTTTCGCTCCTCCACCGGCGCCCTCGATCGGTTCGACGAATATGAGCCTCCGCCACGACGCCCCGAGCGTTGGGACCGCGAGAAGTTCGAGCGCATGAGCCGTCGCCCGCCCCATGATGATCGTGAGACGTTCCGCTGGGTCGAGCCTGAGCGTGACGACTACCCTCCCCGCCCTCCCAGGTCAAGGCCCGACGTCGCTCTCGAGGATCGTCTTGAGACCAGAAGCTCGCGTGGCCGCTTCGATGAGCGAGACCGCTTCTATGAGGATGAGATCATCGACCGCCGTGGCCCAGGTCGCCGCCCGGACTTCCTTGACCGCGAGGAGCCGTCGCCTGCTGAGGTAGCTAGCCGTGCCCTCGCACCGTACCGCCGCAAAACCGTCACCGAGAGAGGTTTGAGTCCGCCCGCTCGCCGCCCGGCCCGCCCGGCCATGCCTCGCAGGCAATCTTCGCTCGACACTTTCGACCGCCGCCCGCTTCGCCGGCAGGAGAGAGACGAATGGCGACCACCAGCAAACGTTGATATCCCTCTGCCAATCCGCCGTAGATCTCCATCTCGTCGTCGTCGCTCGCCTCCCCGAGACCGCTACAGGGAGGATGACTTCGAAGAGATCAGGTACAGAGACGCTGAACCGGATTTCCGCGAGGATTACAGAGAGGTTGAGATTCGGAGAGAGAAAAGCCGCGCACGGAAGCCTCACCGTAGTGATCGGAGCGAACGCAGCGAGAGCAGATACAGAGCCCCGTCCAGCAAGAGTTCAAGCTCTAGCTTCGAGGAGATAAGAGAGGTATCGCCGTCCCAGTTGCCCGGCAAGAAGGGCAAGACGAGGATGCCCAGGCGCCTTGTACACAAGAGTGCCATCATCCAGCTTGGCTATCCATTCGAAGAGGAGGTGAGGATCAAGGGTAGTAGCTCCTATTCGATCATGCTGACTATTCGATAGGAGGACTTCATCATCGTCAAGCGAGCTCTCGAGAAGCCCCAAATCGACGAAGTCATCAAGATTAGTGAAACCTACAAGGCTGAAGACAACAGTAAGTTGAATCTAGTTTTGCTGTTGGCCAGGGTTTAACTGGATCATCAGAACGCACAACCTACCGCTATGAAGAGGAGAAGATGGTCGATGTTCCTGCTCCTCCGCCACCCCCGCCTTCCGTGCCAATGACCCAAATCATCGAGGTGCCTCCACCGCCACCCCCGCCGCCAGTCCCGGGCCCGGATCCGTACTTTGTAGCTCCTCCGCCGCCTCCTCCGTCGTCGCACCATCACAGCCACTACTCTCACCATTCTCACCACAGCCCACCGCCCCCACCGCGTTCTGTACGGACTGTATCACCGCCCAGACGCGAGATCTACGAGGAGCGTATCGAAGAGTCCAACCACATCGGCGGACCTTTGACTGTTGTGATGCCAGAGAGGCGGAGCGATCGTGAGATCAAGGACGAGATTCGGCGGTTGGAAAACGAGAGGAGAGCGCTGCAGCTTGAGCGGCGAGCCGACGATCTCCGTCTTGCGCCAACCGAGTACCGGGAAACCGAGTACGAGATCATCGAAGAACGGCCGCGCGAGCGAAACGTGGTCCGCGTTGACAAGGATCGAAAGGGTAGGTTGGCCCTGGTCCGATCCTCTCATTGAAGAACTGGATTGATGGATTGGTGGAAACAGTGAGGTCTCGTTCTAAGCCGCCCAACCCGAAACTTGTCGCCGCCATGATGTCGACGCTCACTTGAAGCCGCCATGATCAGAATCGCCGGGTTCGGGGGAGATTCGTCTGGATGGGGTTTCTTTTCACTTCAATTCCGAGATTGGTCACTGGCATGACGATTCCGGGAAACTTTTGGTTACGATTATTTCATTGGGTCATGGTTGAACGATTCAATATTCCCAGGTTGACGAAGCTTGTGTTGCAAATTTGGGGTGGCCGTTTCTTTTTTCCCCAAATACCATAGATGGCACAAACATATCTATTAACGACGAGAGATTTGAATGACCACGAGTTTATTTTGGACTGCGTCCAACAGGTGAATGCCTAATCGCGCTGGGGGTTGTCGATCGCTTTTACCACGGGTATGGGAGATTGGCGTTCCTCTTTCTCCATGCGGAAGTGGATCCACGCACGTTTGCTGGGTGGAAACTCGGACCGGCCCACGACCACGACCACGACCACGACCCCGGATTGCGACCAGACTTCACTGTGCGCCGACAGCTCGACAGCTTGTACTCTCCCTTCACCCTCACACAGTTTGCACGCCCCAAGATCAATACAACATGACTCCTTGAATGCCCGCGTACCGCTCCGCCGCCCGCGCCTCTCACACCGAACGTCGCAAACCGCCAACCGCGAACAAGAATCCAATTCAAGAGCTTGTTGCTCCCGCACGATATCCTATCGCCGCCAACATGCCGATATGCATTGAGTGTAGATATCCTCTGCGAACGCTCTACACCACCTACAGCAAGGCGGACGATCGCGCGTTGGGAAAAGGAGTCCGGCTGACACAATGTCCGCGATGCAAGCGGTTCGGAGATAAATACGTCGAACATGACTTCGTCGTGCTGTTCATCGACCTTGTCTTGATCAAGCCGCAGGTATACCGTACCGTAGCTTTGTGTGAAAGGCGTGACGAGAGGCTAATCGGTGTTGCGCGTAGGTCTATCGCCATTTGCTCTTCAACCGCTTGGGCAGGGAAGATGATCGATTTGACGCAAGTGTTCCCCTGCTGCACCGTGTTCAACAGAGGTTATCGCTGACACATCCGGTCCGTAGCCCTCCATCATCCGACTCGGCATCCTACTCCTCCTCTTCGACGTTTACCTGACTTGGGCCCGCATTGAGAAAGCTGCGCCTCAGCCCTTCTCTACCGATAACCCTTCACTCATTGCCGAGCCTCCCTCTGTACTGTCCACGCAACCGCTGGTCCTCCAATACATCTTTTTCCTCGGCCTCTGCACCGCGCAGACGCTGGCCTTCCACCTACCTATCCGTCTTCTCTGCTCGCACCCGCCACGTATCTGGCTGCCAACATTTCTGGCCAAACGTTTCCGCACTACGAACAGTAGTAGTACTATCACGCCTCCCTGCACCGCCGTTTCCAACCACCCACCTCCCACAACGGTCACGACAACGACGACCATCACACCCTCCGCCTCCGGCACCACCACCCCGACCGCCTCCATCTCCTCAGCCACATCCACCAACGCCTCCTCTACTGCACCCGCACCCACATCTATATCCATCCAACCTACTTCCACGCCCTCCACAGCAACAGCAACTTCAACACACAACAACAACAACAACAATAACAACAACAACACAGTACCCCTCCTCCCGCCCTACCCGCACCCCACGCCCCTCAGTACCGCGCTCCTCGTCTCCTCGTGCACGAAGCTCTTCCCGCTGCTGCTCATCATCTGGGACTATGACCTGCCCTCGTCCGCCTCCGCCGTGTCCTGGGCCGTCATCGTCAACAACGTGGCCGCGCTCGAGATCCTCATGGACTGCGGCTACCTGCGCGCGGGCCTGCTAGTCGGCGTCGGCGCCGCCGTGCGCGCCGTCGTCGGCGAGCTCGTGCTCGCCAGCGTAGGACTGAGAGGCAGTGCGGCCGCCGGCGGCAGCCAGGTGGTGGGGGGTTGGAGGGGGTTGGTTTGGGGGTGTGGTGGTGGGGGATGAGGATGGGTAATGACGACGCAGGTCTTGATGATGACAACTCCCCCCCCCCCCCCCCCCCCCCCCCCCCCCCCCCCCCCCACCCGTCCCCCCCCCCCCACCCCCCCCACCCCCCCACCCCGTCGTGTGGCTGTCTTTCATCCTTCCCCTTTCTCTCTCCGTTTCCT
>JAFISB010000419.1:0-12793 GCA_022560015.1 Diplodia mutila | reverse complement strand
AAGCACGACGATTAGCTTAGAGAATAATATAGTAGATAGTAATAACTAGTAATTAGACGTTACTAAGCGAGAAGTAGATTAAGAAGACGGTTATAGCGTCTATAAGAATTAGAATATAGTAATATACTATAACGATTAGTTAATTAAAGTAATAAGAGATCTAGTAATACGTTATAATACTTATTATTAATACTTAGCTATTATTTTAATAAACTAGTAATAAAACGAGAGATTATTAAAACTATTAAAAGCTAAAACGATAACGATATTTCTATTAAGAGTATCGTCTAGATATCTTAGAACGATAGATAGTAGTTAAAAGAGTATACTTAGATAGTAGAAAGTATCTATAACGCGGTCGGGCTTATAACTATTATAATAGACGATAAAGAAGAATTATATTAGACTTCTACTAAGAAGTAGTATAAGAAGTAGAGAAGAGAGTTATCTAAAAATATCTTTATAATCTAATATAAATAACTAAGCTATCTACTAGTACTAAAACAGCTTATATTATAATAAGTTTTAAAGAGTTATTAAAAACGATTATCTTTATAGCTAGCTATAATTCTCTTCGCGACGTAGATAAAGCGTACGCTATAAGATACGTAGAGAAAGACGTAAAAGTTACTCTAAAGAGATTTAAAGGCGTATTATACTCTTTTATATATATAATAGAGGTTAGTATTCTAATACTCTATACTAGTAAACGATACTAACGTACGAATAGCTCTATAGTAGACGTAGAAGTTTATTAAAATAACGAGTAGAAAAATTAGATATATACTATATAATCTATAAGTAGATTTATACGGCTTATTTAGTAAATTAGTAGATATTTAAGTATACTCTTAGTTCTTTTAGATATTAAGTTAATAGAAATACTACGTAATATAATATCTATCTTACTTTTATATTCTTTATAGCTTTAATATTATATTATAATATAAAGAGAGAGTACTACGTACTATAATTAGTATAGTTAGCTATACTTTTTTTATAATAGTTATAAGCCCGGGCGCGCTTAGTCTAATAATAGCTCTTCTTATCTTTTATCTTACTAATTCGATAAAATCGGCTATATTAGCTAACTATAGTAATAGATACTACGTAGATCGTACGTTTAAATCTTAGTAAGTATAAATTATCTTAACTATAAAGAATTTACTATAAGTACTACGATATTATCTATACTATTTAAGATCTATCTATATCTTATTCTTTACTATAGATAAGAAGGTGTATTATAATATAAAGAAAGATTACTACGTACTATAATTAGTATAGTCGGCTATACTTTTTTTATAATATATTATTACTTATTTTATATTAATACATAAGAAATTTTCTAAGAGATAGCGAGCGACGTATATCTTAATAACTTACTAAGTATTAAACTATAGAACGTATTTAAATCTATAGCCCGCTATTATAGTACTACTCTTATATACTTATCTATCTATAGAGTATATAGCCGGTATTAATAACTTCTCCGCGACCTTATTTCTAGCTATATATAGAAGGCGTAGTAAAATTACGATAATAACGGCGGCCGCTTTAACGACTATAATCGCTACCTTTACTAAAATATAGTTAGAGGCGTTTCTAGCCTAGAAAGTCTATAAGCCGATAATATTAGTAATACTAAAGCTCGTAGAGACTAGTATACTATTAGTAATCTTTTTAGTAAACTCGGAGAAATTAAAGCTAAAGAGAGAGTAGATAAGAGCTAGCGGGGCTATAGTATAGCTTACGAGGTAGATACTAGCTAAGTAGCCGGGCTTAAAGCTCTTAGTTAATTTATCGAATTAGTTAATCTAAAATAATTTCGTAATTTAAACTATGCTTTTAGATTATTTATCTAGATTTATCTTCTAAATTAGAAATTAAATTAAGTTAATTTTATCTATATTAGTAAATATACGTAGTTTAAGTAAATTAAGCCGCTATCTAATAGCTTATAATTTAATGTTCTGCAGCGCTTGAATTGTTTAATCCACCCAATCGGGAGCCCTGGCCGGGCTGGTTGTCGTCGAGGAGGAAGGACATGAGACCGGCGCCGAAGATGGTCGAGAGAAGAACCAAAGCCAGAACGAGCGTTCGCTGGTATCCTGTGATGATCGAGTATGACGTCGACGTGGTAGCGATGATGGTGATGAATCCGGAAGGCATGTTGAGGAGCGCGCTCTGCTGCGACGTATAGCCAAATCCTTTGATGAGGATTGCGGAAAAGATTGTGATGACCCCGCTCGGAATGGTGATAAGAACCGTCAAGAGACACAAGAGCCATGTCTGTAGGTCTCCGAAAGCTGCCCAGACCGAGCTCCAACTGAAGGCCTCGTGACCGTTACCGGCTTGATCGTGTGAGATTCTCACGCGTGCGCGGGCTCTCTCGCTCTCGGTCAGGAAATTGGCTTTTTCGATGTCCTCTGCCAGGCCGAAGAAGCAAATAACAGCACACATGACGTTCGCAACCCCAACCGCCACGAACAAGATGCGCCAACCCGCAAAGCTGAGATCCGCCGGTGCGTGCTGAGCGGCGAAGGAGATCAGACCTCTCACGATCTGGCCCACGCCAAGGCCACAGTACCACAGGCCATACCGAGGCGTGGATTCCAATCGGGTGTACCACATCGATGTTACTAGAATGAGCGCGGGGCCAATGACGGCTTCGAGCATCCCGAGAATGATTCGACAAGCTAGCAGACCGGCGAAGTTGTGGCACGCAGCCGAGCAACAGAGAACAACGCCCCAGAGGAAGGCATTCAGTCCAAGTGCTTTCGTCACACTAAAGCGTTGGAGGAGCACCCCTAATACACATGGGCTACTCAACCGATCGTAGAGAATTGAATATTGGGCAGGAAAAGGATTCTGACCTTGCGGGAATTCGGCAACCGCGAATCCGATGAAGAATGCTGTGGCCATCCAGGAAAAGTCGTTTCCCTTCCTCTCAAGATCCTCTTGAAGGCCCATTAGATTCGCATACTAACCGAATGTCAACAGCCGATCCGCTCCATATTCGGTGTGCCAGCTGGAACTCACGTTGATAATGACCTTGTCCAAGAATTGCAGGAAATAAGTCAGGAAAGAATTGGTATGATCCTCCAGTCAATCTTTCGGAGAAGTGCTTTGTCGTCGATGTCGATCGGATCTTCGAACTGTATGGAGAAGCCGTCGCCGGAGCGAGTAGACGCGCCCGGCTCTTTTTTCTCGTCCAGCATGACGAAAGGTGGACAGAAAATGGGGAAATCGGAGAAAAGTTACCGGTGTTTGGCTTTAAAGTCCAGTGGCTAGTGGTTCTTTTATCACGATCTCCGTCATACACTTGGTAAGCCGGGGTTTGGGTCTCAAGATTCGATTGAGTGGCTGGTTATCGCGGGCAGGAGAAACTGAGAAAGCGCCAGGATTGCCTTCCACTCACTCGATTGCTGCACTGGCGTTATCTACGCCTGGAGGGGTAAAGGGTGATAGGCCCGGTGCTTATGTACCTGCCATGCAACCGTCGCTTAGATAGGCGGTACATACCTTGCGGCAATCCTCCACGCGCCCGTTATCTCGGCAGCTGTGCGATGGCAACGCAACCTTCGTGATAACGCCCCAACGTATGCTTCCCGACGGATGCTTCAGCAAACGGTGCTCGAAGGGTGTATATTTATAGAGAGAAATAGCAAGAACTTGACAAGACCATACCTCTTCATCTACCATCACAATCTTGTTCCCGAACAAACCGGAAACAATGCCTTCCAGAACGAACAGCTCCCTCAATATCGCGATTATTGGAGCAGGCCTTGGCGGGCTCAGCGCGGCTGTCGCGTTGAGACGACAGGGTCATCCACTTCCTAATCTCGAATGTGTCAGCCTCTGTTCAAGGCGCGTCTCCATCTCAGCAGCATTCCCCTGAAAGCTACCCGGCCTGGCAGAACCATCGCGTCCCATTCGCAAGATTTGAAGGCGGCCGTTTGATATTCTTCCACGCGTATACGAAGGAACTCAGGTATATTGCAATCTCACACGTATGGGGCCCTGACACACAGCTCTACGACATTATCTACTTGAATGTGGCCGTCAATGCTTCTCCGAGGAAAGTGGAGTTCATTAACGAGAGGCTGCCCGCACTGGTGGTAAGCAGTCCGTTTTGGATGGATATCTTGACAATCAACCAAGCGGACAAAAGGAAAGGATAGCAACTACTAAAGCCATCCCAGCTATCTTCCATGCCGCCGAGAAAACCATCGCAGTGACGGAGAAGGACGGCATTTACGATTGTTGTGCCACTCTGGCTCAAAGCCTTCAGCCAGGCCACGCGATGCATCAGCTCGAGACTCACATATCCAAGGACCATGCAGAGTTTGTGTGTGAAGAGTCGTATCTGCAACTACTCTGGACTCTGCAAGAAATCATGCTCTCAAGCACCGTCCAATTCGTGTCACTCAATGATAGTAGGTGTGACGCAACAACCTGAAGCCCGCGAATTGCGCTCACAAAATGTCAAGAACCGCCTCCAAGATATCAGAGGGAGTACACCGATCGCTGCAGATCGCAGGCATCCGCCTTGCGTATTGCTCGGAGCCTTTCTCATCTTGATATGATTTTCCGAGATTCCGCAACCCCAGCAGCAGAAATACTCGTGAAGGCGTACCTTTCCAACGACACGGTAACATGGCCCGGCCACTTCCGCAACATGTTCCGAACATCCCTGCGATCTACTGCCCAAAGTTCGAGACTATTTCCTCGCCACTATGCCGCGGTTCCACTGGTATTCGGTTTCTAGCGGGATCGATACCATGGCGTTCAATGAATTGTTCCTCGATTTGTACGACCAGTCATGTCGTGCTGGTCACGGGTTTGCGCCAAAAATTACAGCATCAATGACCACTGAGCAAGACTTCTCCGGCCATCCGATCGAGGCGTGGTTTCCCAGCCCAGACCAGCCTGTACCAACCATTAACGCCGACGGATCTGGTGAACACGCTCACGAACACACCAATCACAAAAGAAGAGAAAGAAGCACTGTCTATGATAACGGCCATGGCTACATGCGGCATACCGCTATCAGCAATGGAATGGGCAAAGCGCCATTTCGTTCCTGTGCGAGTCCAGATCTACGAGTTCAAGTTTCTGGTGCTCCTCTCGCGGCACAGGTTGCAAAACGAAGATATTGCAACTCCCATGACTTCAAGCCAATCAACAAAAATGCATGTCTTTGGCCGGCATATCAACTTTGGACGGTCGAATACCTACGATAACGGTCCCGGAAGGGACCTTGTCTTGGTACATCCCGGGTCCGAAGTCCCTGCTGGTCCCCTACCCGATTTCAATAGCCCAGGCCTCGAGAGTTCAGAAGGCTTACGTAGGATCGACGTGCTCTATCAGGACGGGCTGACAATATATCAACCAATAGAAGGGTCAGAGACGAGGCGAATAAGGCACGAGGACTTCCGGTCCGCGATAACTTGATATAGGTCAGGTACTGGTGCGAGCATGGTGTTTGGTGGTGATGGTGGTCACAGAGGGTGCAGCATGGAAAGCGCCGGGATAATGTTCGGGATCTGGAAAGTCGGCGATCGGCATTTATATATTGATGTACGTTATGATTACTTCTGCTCGGAAAACAAGGAGCTTTTGAGCTCCGTGGCAAGTAGAAATACTGCGGGGGTGCTTACAGTGGGGGTCCTGTACCCCGACCTCGAGACGATCTTGTTGGTGTCAGTTAAACTTCATACTAACTATACTGCGATCGGTCAACATATAAAAAGCGCAATAAAGGGCGGTAGCTACTACTCCAAAGGAGTCATGAAACAATATAAGAGTACTTCATTGGGGTTTTTGATCCACCAGATCTCCGGCCGAGTCGGACTTCCAGAATAGCCCGAAAGCACAGATACCCCACAAATTCCCCGCTTCGGGCAAGCATGAAGTGAAACACGGAAGCGCAGATATCCGGAGAGGTGTATCCCACGCATCTTTGTGATTGGATACTGGACCCGATATTGCAGCATTTACTGGCCGCCTGCAGCTCGGAAGCCAGCTGCTTTCCACTTCCGCTATCCCAACTGCATGAACCTCCCGATCGGTGAATCGGAATGATGTAACCGAGCTTCGATGAACAGGATTGGACGCTTCAGCGACCGGCCGAGTCGCACTGACAGTTCGGAAGCGCCAGTCACTTCCGCCCCGCATTACGAAACCAGTAGGCACGAAGCTATTTCGAACGTCCTGATAAGCTTAAAATTCCCCACTAGCTATACTCGACTTTAAAGGCCTGCGGAAACCGTCTCGGCCAACTCTATCTCCTCCTTTTCGAGCCAACCTCTGGCCAAAAACAAGCTTTGCCACAAAATATGGCACTTACTGTCTACCTTGCCTTCCTGGCGGTGGGTGTCCTGATCACCAAGTCCATCTTTCAATCAATAAGATCCCCTTTGCGATCGGTACCCGGGCACTTTCTCGCCCGCTTCACGCGCCTGTGGTATCTCAAAGAAGCCTGGACGGGGAAATTCCCGTGGACGAACATCGCGCTGCACCAAAAATACGGTACGCACGACGAAAAAGCCACAACCGCTCCCAACTGCTGACCTGATCAGGGCCCGTTGTCCGCATCGCGCCAAACGAATACTCAATCGACGACCCGGAGGCGGTGAAGATCATCTACGGGCACGGAACGGCTTTCACGAAAGGGCCGTGGTACGCCGCCAGCGGGGCGCCGCACCGAACGAACCTCTTCTCGGAGCACAACGCGAAGGCGCATGCGGCCGAAAGGCGCAAGTTCGCGTCGCTGTACTCGATGTCGACGATGGTGACGATGGAGCAGGCGGTCGACGACTGCATTGAGTTTTTCAGGGACAGGCTGATGGACTTCTCACGGTACGTGTCGGTGTGGCGATTTCGTCCAAGGCTTCGATGGGTCGTGTGTGGCTGATCCGTTGCAAGATCTGGGGAGACGTTCGACCTACCGTGGTGGATGCAATGCTTCGCCTTCGACACGATCGGGGAGATAACGGTTCGCGACATTTACAGAGAACCGGAAGACGCTAAGGCTGACGATCACGACAGGTGTCCAAGCGCTTCGGCTTCCTCGACGATGGCAAAGATCCTCTGAGGATCATCGACGGGATAGACGATTTCTTGGTGTACTGCGCCCGCGTCGGAATCCTTCCCGAGACGCACCCGATTCTGTTCAAGCTCGTTTCCATGCTGGGATCCAGCCCGTTCGACCACGTCGGCAAGTTCGCGAGGGAGCAGGTGCAAGCGTACAAACAAAACGTCGAGGGCGACACCTTCCTGTCCAAGGCTTTCCGGATCCACCAAGAATCGCCGCAGAAGCTCTCGCAAGACGACATACTGAGCATCTGCCAGATGAACGTGTTTGCCGGGAGCGACACGTCGAGCATCAGCCTCACGAGCATCCTCTGGCACCTCCTGCAGAACCAGGATGCGCTGGGGAAGGTGCGTATCCCACGGCTATGAGTCGAGGACTCGAGGTGTCACTGACATATTTCCCCCCAACAGCTGCGGGCGGAGGTTGACCAGCGGTATTCGCAAAACCACGTCGAGGGCAACATCACATTCGCCGAATCGCAAGACATGCCCTACCTGCAAGCGTGCATCAAGGAGGCGTTGCGGATGCATCCTGCCACGGGCCTTCCGCTCAGTCGGGTGGTGCCGGAAGGCGGAGCCACCATATCAGGGCACTTTTTCCCGGAAGGCGTACGTGCCGCGTCTCCCATCCTCTCCTGCTACGCACGCTGACACGAAAGTCCAGACGGTGGTGGGTATCAACTCATGGGTTGCCCACAACAACAAACAGGTCTTCGGCGACGACGTGCACGCATTCAGGCCGGAGCGATGGCTCGTCGGCAAAGAAGCCGAGCAGGTTCTGGATAGATACTGGCTGCCGGTGAGCTGCGTCGAGAGTTCGAAAGTCGAACGCTATCTAATCTGTGGAATAGTTCGGTCACGGCTCGAGGACCTGCATCGGCAAGAACATTGCTGTTATGGAGATATCGAAGGTGATCCCCTATCTGGTGCGACACTTCGACCTTGCGCTGGTGGATCCGGATAGGGCCCCCACGATGCATAATGTTTGGTTCGTGAAGCAAAGCGACATCAGGGTCACGGTCAAGGTGCGGAGAACCGACGGCGTGTGAGCATTTCATTCAGTTGTGACGAGGATGCGAGCACCCGGGCGGGCAGCGTTGGAAAATAGAGCCAGTTTGGAAGCGTGTATCTTTGAGAGGGGGGAGATGAAATGGCTGAGAGCTGCAAATTGGACTTGAAAAGAGCGCTTGCACTTGAGCCTGTTGGATACCATGTTGCTGCAATTGTTCTCACCGCCCGTTATCCATGAATCAAAGAAACACCGGCTTCTAGGCTCAAGTGGAGCAGCAGAGTGGAAGAATTTCAGCATGATTAATGTACGAACTAGCGCTATACTAAACCCCTTCGTGCAAGGTAGTCAACAATCAATCATGTTTGCAAACATTTGTTTGTTTTAATCAACCAAACAAAATAGCGACTCTGGCGAAGCAAACAAACAAATATAGCAGGCCGTACTTATTCAGTAATATTTGACAGTTTGCTTGGCGTATACACGGGCCTCTATCGTAAGAAACCTATGGTGCTTTACCCCGATTCGGTAATCTCTCAATCGCACCTTATTTTGCCCTGCTTCAGTGTTGACCATGCTGCCTTCTTGCGCCAGACCCCTTCTTCTGAACGGGGCATACAAAGTCGTTACCGCCTAAATAACAGTATGCGCCGTCTCCCCCACCCGGCCCTACACACTGCATAGAATGTCAAGATTGCTTCCTTATTATCTGTATTATTGATACCTACAGAAGTGTACTCGTCACAGGGGAGATTTTCCCCTCGAACCTTGCAAGAAGTCCCATTGCATTTCTGTCCAATCCAGCCGTTACTGGCTGTAAGCACTTAAAGGGATGGTGGGAACATACACCGCATCTCGCATGACCAGACCTGCAGCCCCGTCCAGTAAAACCTCCTGGCCATAAGAAGGCGACGATACAAAGAAAACGGAACACACTGTGAAAAAGCATGTTTCTGTGGAGTTTGTTCGTGTAGGTTGGAGGTACCCGAGATGTTGATGTAGCTCTATCGATAGTGCGGAAGAGACATATATATACCCCACTTTTCACCAGTTGCCTTATCGCTATGGTAGTGTAAATCGAGACGCACCCCACCACTTGTTTCCAAGCGCACACCTGTCATTGGATCAGTTGTTACTTAATTAGGATTGGGAATTGATGCGGTGAGATGGTACGACTAGTGGCTGCCGAATAGTCATCCGTGCATCACCCTTGATATCAGATCGCGCCGGTACACTACCCCCTCAAATCGATATATCGAATCACCCCAACAAGGAAACCGTAGCTTCAAGGAAGACAAATGCCACGAGCCACCTTACTGGACACGCAGCCTTACGCAACAAATTCTATTATAGACCCTCTTCAAGAAGCTGTTTTTCTTGGGTTTTCTTACCGGCTCTCGGCTCGTAGAAAAGAGGCTTTGTGTAGGGGCAAGGCCGCCGGAGAAGCAGGGGATCTTTTGCTTTCGTTCGATTTCGATAATGCATACACAGTTTCATCCCTTGATTCGGATCGGCAAGCATCCGAACCTCACATGCCCCAACACTTCCATCCCAATTGCTCTCGGTGGGAGGCTGCCAACGATGATGCACCAGCTCAGCTTGCGGGTTGGCCCTATGACCTAACAGCGGATCCGGTGATCTAATCCATTTCAACGCACCCGAGAAACAAAGTTCGCACCGTCGCCGACCTACATCATCACCAAACACGGTGGTAGAAACGGGGACAGCCGACAAGGAAAACAGACCGATGAGGTAGCCACCAGGGCTCCCGGTTGGGTGGATTGAACAATTCAAGCGCTGCAGAATATTGAATTGCAAGCTATTAGGTGATAGTTTGATTTACTTAAACTACGTATATTTACTAATATAGGCAAAATTAACATGGTTTAATTCCCAATTTAGGAGACAAGTCTAGATAAAAAAAATCTAAAAGCATGGCTTGAATTGCGAAATTGTTTCAGATTGACTAATTCGGTGAATTGACTGGGAGCCTTGGTAGCCACTGCGCACGCCGTATTGCTGGTCGAACCCTGAAGGACATTGGAGGCAACGGCGAACGACCGAAGTGGCTGGCCTTGCCCTGAGATCAGGCTGGGGGCCGAGGTACCCAGTCCACGCCTACCGAGCTTAGAAGAAAAGGGATGCCATTTCCAAGCCTGTGGCCCTTCATGTTGGGCACAACGGTGTGTGTGTGGGGCTGCGCTAGATGTGCAGGGTGAACCGTGACGGAAGGTCCGATCAACAGTTCACAATCGAGTGTCACGCGACGGGGAGAGCACGCAATGGATAAAAAGGTCCCCGCCTGCACCTTCGTTGGAACGCTTCATCGGGAAGACACAAACGGCTTGGAAATCTCGTGGGAACAGACTCGGAAACGGCGACATGCGGCTCACCATCGTTCTCCTTCTCGCTCTTCTAGGCACAGCCGTTGGCTCGCCTTGTGATAATCCCGCCCACGATGAGTGCGGCGTACGTCAACTAATTTCCCTGTAACACTGACTCGAATTAGAACGCTAATACACTAGAGGGATAGGTTTGCCTCGGGAAGTGTTGTTTCGATGGGCATAAAAAGAGGAACTGTAGACGCGGTACAAGTGTAAGTATCTACAATAACGATGAGGGAAGTAAACTAACAATCCTATACAGTGTTTAGGCGGTGGAGGCGGGGACTATGCTTACTGCGGTAAGAAGACGGGGGACAATGATTGGGAATGTCCTGTAAGAGTTGGATAAGTCTAGACGGGTTATGTTTCATGCAATGAATCTTGTCCAACCCGACCCTTCGACGAACCATCCGTGTTGCGTTTTCCCACTGAGGCCATGATCGTCGAGGATAGGCTTCGTGCCTGTGCAAGCCAAGGAGGCTGCAGGTGAAGCAAGAATTTGTCACCTTCATTCTACTTCGAGCAGCTGACGGCTACGATTCTCCCCCTCCGCAAGCACCCCGACTGTGCGTACCAGAGCGCTCCATCCCCTTTTGTCCTCACAGGGAAAGAGTAGTAGCTCAATCTGCAATCGGACTGCTGAGGTCAGGGTGCCCATTCACGCAAGAAGGTCTCGATAGCATGATAGGTTGGAACGAGATATAAGCACAGACGATTTACTACAACACCTCTCCACCCAGAAATTCTCAAACGTCGTATTGCCGCGGAGTATGACTCCTTAGTGACCAGCATCCATACTCGAGTCTATTCTGACCAACGCTTGCGCAAACAAAAAGCATCCCCACGTCTGACCGAGAGCCAGGGGAAAAAGATTTATTCTCACATCACTTCTTGTGAATGACGGATGGACGGCTGGGATAGCGCTCAGCTTCGCGAAAACAATATGAAGAGTGCTCTCTTTGACGCTCACATGGACAGCAGGAAGCAGCCCCCACATTCCCGGAATGCCGGCCATTGCGGATCTGAATCGCAAGGCAAGTGCATGCCCAATGCCCAACATTCTAACACTCACACTCGAGAGACTCTGCCGGTGGAAACCAAGTCAATCCAACCTGTCGAATCGGCCATCACACCCATCCTCCCATCACACCCACCCCAACAACTTGCACCCTCCCCCCTCAATCCTTCGCCTCCTCGCCCTCCCCCTCCTTCAAAACCACGACCAACTTCCTCGCCAAAACCCTCCCTTCCCTCAACCGATCCAAGCCCGCCTGCAAGCACCCCAGCCCCTCACCGACAACCTCCGGCGCGGGCGCACACCTGAACCGGCCATCCGCCAGCGCCCGCGGGAGGAACCGTTCGAAAACCGCCGGTCCGACGTGCGTGTTGCGAATCGCCGTCGCCATGACCACGCCGCACGCGACGCCCTCCGGCAAGCCCCCATCAGCCGCCAATCCCTCCGGCAGCGGACGCACGGTGGAGACGCGCGTCGTTGTCGTGCCGGGCTCGCTCTTCGACGCCGCGACCTTCGCCGCGACCTCGACGCACGCCTCGACCGCGCCGCCCGTCCCTATGGCATCGAAGACGCCTGCGAACCTCCCGTTCCGCCCTTCGATCGCCTCCACGATCCGCTCGACGACGTCCTCGCCGCGGCGGTAGTCGAACACGTCCGCCGCGCCGAGCGCCCGCGCGTGGGCGAAGTTGGCGGGCGACGCCGTCGCGAGCACCGCGTAGCCGGCGGCGACGGCGAGCTGGACGGCGCAGGAGCCGACGGAGGAGGCGGCACCCCAGACGAGGAGGGTGTCTCGCCCCTCTTCCTCCTCCTCCTCGTCCTCATCCTTACTGCCCGCAGCGACCTCGGCGTCGGTGCTAGTCGCGGGGGGAAGCCGCAGCCCCAGCAACCCATCTCCAAAAAGGCCTGCGGCGGCGGTGGCGACGCCGAGGGGGAGGACGGCGGCGTCGACGAAAGGGAGGCGCGGCGGGAGGGGCCCGACGACGAGAGGCGGGGAGAGGCGGACGAAGGCCTGGAAGGCGCTGGCGGAGGGGTCTTTCGTGGCGAAGCCCGGGGCGAGGCCGGCGACGCGGTCGCCGACGCGGAGGGCGGTTTGGGCGGGGCCGACGGCGACGACGGGGCCGGCGACGTCGCGGCTGGTTGGCGGGGGAGGGCGGGGTTAGTGGGGGTTTGTGGTGGGCGGGGCGGGGCGGGGAGGAAGAGTAGTGGGGCTAGGGTGAGAACGAGGTGCAAAGAGTAGTGGGCAGTACGTGGTTGACTCACCCGAGGATCCAAGGGTAGGGAAGAGGG
>JAFISB010000418.1:0-12817 GCA_022560015.1 Diplodia mutila | reverse complement strand
GTATAAGAAGTAGAGGGGAGGGTTACCCGAAGGTGCCTTTATAACCTAATGCGGATGACTAAGCTATCTACTAGTACTAAAACAGCTTATATTGCAACAGTAAGACGCTTCGCCACCTTCTCCGCCCTGTCGATGCAGGCGATGAATCTCTTGAACTTTTTCGGCGACCACTTGAGCACATGCTCAGGGACAACGCGACCCTCGTACGTCAACGACTCCCGAGCACCGCCGCCAGTCTCCGTCTTATCGTTGTTAAAGGTGTGTACGTAAGTCTTGCCGATGTCATTCCGGTCGCTGCTACGGTCGGCGTATAGGTTTGTAAGACCCTGCTTCATGGACCGGCGGTAGCTGCTGGTCAAGAGAGGCGGCACGTCACACAGTTTGCGGTTTGAAGTAGAAGCACTGAAGTTGTCTCGGCCAGGCGATGCGGAGCTATGGCCAGATGTCAGTGTGTAGGACAGACGATCAGGTGCTTATGGATACGCATACCGCTGGCGAGAGCGGCGGGGAATCCTGTAGTGGATTATGCTGCCGAGTGTGATTGGTGACGGCGTGGGCGTCGAGAGCGACGACTGGCCAGGAGGTGTTGGGTTAATGACTGCCGAACAGCTAAGGGAGGACGAGCGGACGCTATTTCTTTTCTGCTGAGGTCGATGCTGGCTGGGCTCCAGTTCCTCTGAGGAACCGCATCTCTGTCGAGCTTTTCGCCGCTTCTTTAGTTGCTCCAGAGCTGTAGGTAGGTGATGGTCAGCTTTGGGCCACTTCAAATCCAGTGAAGGGCGTTATACCACTCGCCCGCTTGAGCTCCACAGCCGTTTTGCGGCTCGACACCTTGCTGTTGAAGAATTCAGCGGCGGAAACCATCTTTCAAGTTTTTATGGGTTTTCGTATAGCAGATGGGTAGTGCGTAGTGGAATGTTTTGGGGGTGGGCAGTATCAGGAGTGACCTTCCCGCATTGGAGCTTTCCAAGGAGCACACGGACCACCATGGTTTTTCCGGTGGCTGGTTCAGCGCGGAATCCATCCGACTGAGGATGGTTGTAATGTTGAATCATGCTGGCGGATTCACCTTGTGTGCAGACCTCACCCGACGCCAACAACCTCCAATCCAGCTACTGCTGAGCTGAAGACTCAGCAACTGTCAATATAAGATAGATGAAGCTGAGCTTTGGCACCTTTAGCTTCCATCGTTAGGATTCTTCTGCTTTGCGTCCTTCCAGGTATGCCTCATGCCGGAGGCGTTGCTCTCGCCGAATTCATCTTCTTCGCTGAAGCTACTGCCTCCGAACATAGTTTGCTAAGCTGCGGTAATTGTCTGCTTCATGGCTAGGAGGTATCATGGGGTGTTCCTGGTGCGTTCTCGCACTTGATACATCAATGCAGGCTTGCAGCAAGCGCAAACGGCTTCGCCAACAGTCAATCACACCGCAGGGGTTTGGAGCTCTGTTTATGAATTGGTCTGTTCAAGCGCTCTACTTGATTGACATCTATGTTTATCTGCCTGAGAGTAAACGCCTGCTAAGTGGAACTGATTCTCATCGGCCTAGTAAGATCAGTTCGATTTTCGCGGCAATCTTCCCTATCGGATTGCATTTCCTCCATATGAGGAAACATGCAGCCTTGAGTTTTGACTCTGCCCAATGTTTGTAAGTCCTCTACTTTAGTAGCTTTCCGAGGAATACGTGAATGAGCTTTTGTCGGTCCTCCCTCGCTTGCCTGTTTGTACCCCACCTTCCATGTTTGTATCGCCGTCCCAAAAGCACTTTTGTACTTGTGCAAGTTCAACATCCCGCAACGCGAGTAGGAACCATTTGAAACCGCAGCCTTGCCTCGAATGAGATCCGCAACGGTTACTTGTCCCAAAGACTCTTTCCCGAATCCTTCCAAGGAACCCGTTCGCAGTTTGAACAGCTCAGTACTACTCGTCCAGCCCCAACATGCGGACACAGCAAGGCTGCGTGCCCGTCACGCCCTTGACCGTCACATCGTAGAGCCATTTGATGACACAGTTCTTGCACACGATATGGCAGCAGTCGTGAATTCCCACGGGGTTCTTGGCCATGGCCTCCTGAGGAATGATGCCGTCCTGACCAGCCTGCGGATCGGTCAGCCTCCATCTTTCCACAAACCCCCCATCCCTTGAACAACAGAAACGGAACTTACCGTGACAAAAAACACCCTCGTGCAGCTACCGCACCACTGCTGGTGCGCGCGCAAGCTGCTCGTCTCCAAGCCGGTCGCCACACGCTCGATCTCATGGTCCTCGATCCACGTCATGGTGCCGAGCACCCTCTCCACCGTCAAGCAATTGACGACAGCCTTGAGCCTCAGCAGCTGCGCCGGCGCGATCCTATCCAAACACGTCAGCATCCGAACAACAAGCAGACAGTAGGCGTAGGCACTCACGTCACACGACCCCCCTGCCCATCCACAACGTCCTTCTCCCCATCCACAAAGCCCGCCGCCTTCTCCCTCATCGGCGTGGCGGCGGCGGCGGCGGCGGCGGCGCCCCCGCCCCTCTTCCTCTTCCTGCTCCTCTCCGCGTCCCCGTCGCCCTTCTGCAGCGGGCCGCCCATGTGGAAGGCGACCGCGCGCCGCACCAGCGCCAACGCGCGCCAGTGGAACGTGGCCGTCATGGCGGACAGCTCGAGCGCGGGGCGCGCCGCGATGTCGGCGATGTAGCCGTGGTGGGTGGCGTGCGCGGTCTCGCGGACGGGGATGCCGAGGGGCGAATGCTCCGAGCCGCTGGGGGAGGGCAGGCGGGTGGATGGCGGAGCGGGCGGCGGCGTGTTGGAGGCGGAGCCGCTGGGGGTGGGGAAGGGGGTGTATGGGCGGGTGGGGTCGATGGGGAGTTCGACGGCGCGCGAGCGGTTGAGGGTGCAGAGGTTTGCCGTGTGGGAGGGCGGCGGCGGAGACGCCATGGTTGGTGGTGGGCGTGTGGTGTGTCTGGGTAGAGGGTCTGGGGGTTCAGCTGCGGGAGGTTTCCCGGGTGCGGTGCTGGCGGGTCGGAGGTTGTGGAGAGTGGTATTGTTGCGGGTCTGAGGTGCTCGGGGAGAAATAAAAGGGCTGCGGGCGGTGGTCACTGTGGACGAGTGGCCGGGGCTGCGGATGGCGGAGGGCGGACGAGCAGAGCGGAGCGTGGGGAGGTGTTACTGGTCGGTGGGGTGTTACTGATCAGTGACCATCACTGTCGTGAATTTCCATGATGGGCTATTTCCAGCAAGCGAGACGCCGTCATGCAGCACGATGCTTGTCAAGCGTTCCTGGACTTTCCACTCGCATTGACTCCTATGGATACAGACTGTCATGAGCTGTAGCTGCCAGCCCCAGAAGAGAAGGCGTGAGCTTTCCATCAGATTTTGACTATGAAATTGTGTCGCTATCGCAGATCCCGGCAAGCCAGGACTGCAGCAGATAAACCCATATGGGATTGGCAGAACAAATGCAATGCTGAGCTCAGTGCGTTCAAGCGTACGCTTATGTTGCTTGCTCACAATGCATTCGCCCTCCCGCCCAAGCGGGTATTTGCGGCGGGCGCCTGCCGACATCAAACCGGTCCTCCCGACCGCCAGCCAACGTTGTCTTGGATCAACTGCGCCCACCAAACTTGGTTTAGCGTCTCGCTTGGGTGATGGACGCCGCCTGGCGTCCATCAAAACCTCGCCTGCCCTCCCGCACACTCTTCTTCTTTTTCTTCTTCTTCTTTAGCTTTAGGAGATTAACCGTCGCCTATATCCGGAGCATCAATGTGGGCAGGCGGTTGGCTGCTCTCATAGCCTCCCGCCCAACGTTTGCATCCCAGAACCATTGTCGTACCATAGTTGTACCAGCACGCGTTCCTTGGCCACACGAGGAACGGGCATCTCCTACCTAAAAGACTGCGAGGTTTAAGACACTCCCTCAGCGGACAGCAAGTAAGGAGACATCAGCTTAATTTAAATCTATTTTCTTCATGCATGACATGTGCTTGGTGTTGTGACTTGCTTGATATGCCTGAACTGCCGTCCAGTTCCACCTCGAGCCGCGCGCTGTGTCAAAAATCTGGACGCGCTCCTCGGATGCTGTCCCGCGGTTGACCTGGTAGTAAGCCTTGTATGCTTTCTTGCGTCCACTAAGCAACTGGACCGCGCTTCCGGCGTCCTGTCGCAACTGCGCGGTACCACTGGTCGCAACGCGGTCAGGGACCCATATTCAACAGCAGCCACGGCGTGCCTACTACTGGCGCCAGCATGAGCTTGCTCAAAAAGGTCGGGCTTAGCTTGAGCGCGCTGCTGCGCTTCATGAGCACCATCGTTGCGGCGCCCAGCTCAGCCAGATCTTTCTCCTGCGCGCCCGAAGGCGCCGCCACAGGACCGCAAACATTTCTCCAGCGCGCGGGCGCCAGGCCACATCTGGTTTTAAAAGATCTAAGCCCACCCGCATTTTTCTCACGAAGACACTGCCGTCCAGTGCTGTAGGCAGTGGAATCCGATGTCCAGACGTATTTGTACAGTGTTGAAACTCGTATCTACGTCCCGATATATGCTCCAACCGTCCACGTATTGTACCTGATTCCTTGTTCAGGAAGATCTTGCAATTGCTGCTCGCACTTTCTCATGAATTGGACCCTGAAATGAGTGAAAGCATCACAAGCCGCCTACCCATTCACATTCACAGCCGCCGTTTATCTACATCCCCCCGCGAATCCTCCCGCTCCCTCTCCTTCCATCCTCCACCCTCCAGCCCCAGCTCTCATCCACAAACCTCACAATCAACCAGCCACAAACAAACCAACACCACCACCAACAACAACAAACCCCTCCCCTCTCCTCCCGCCCTCAGCAAACATGTCCGCCCCAAGCTCCTCCTCAGCCCCCCGCGCCGCCGCCGCCAACGACGAAGAGATCTTCGTCTGCCGCCAGAACTGCGACTGGCGCTTCACGTCCAAGTTCAAGCGCGCCGCCCACGAGAGGAAGTGCCGGCTTGGCATCGAACCCGGCCGCAAGCCTCTCCGCAAGGCCATTGACAGGAAGCTGGCCGGCAAGACCGAGGCCGAGAACTTGGCGGACCAGATGGGTCTGTTCGCCTTGAGCACGCCGCAGCAGCAGCAGCAACAACAGCAGACTCAGCAGCAGGCACAGCAGCAGCAACAGGGTGGTGGTGCCCAGCAGGGCGGTGGCGAGAATGGCACCATTGAGGTGCAGGAGCGGATGGAGGAGGAGGACAAGATGGAGGTGGACGAGGACGAGATGGAGGTGGACAAGGACAAGAGCGAGGGTGAGGATGAGATGGATGTGGATGAGGAGGGCGAGGGCAAGGCCCAGGACGAGCAGAAGGTCGCCCGCGAGCAGGTGCTCGCTCAGGTCGTGGTGGAGGTTGGTGCTGCGGGTGCTCCGGGTGGTGAGCAGACGGTGGACGTCAAGGTTGAGGATGCCAACAGCGGCTCCGTCTTCACGTTCTCGCTGGCCGATGACGCCTGGCTGGTTTTCGAGTGAGCGGAGGGGGAGTCCGGACATGCTTTCAATCCAGCGTGTGCAACCGGCAGAATGCATTAACGGCTGTCTTACTACTAGCATTAGTGGCATGGCTGCTAACTTTTTCCACGAAGCGCCGGCGTTATGTTGCCTTGCGGTCTTTATGAATTTTTCAACACCTTCGATATTCCATGGCCTTCCGCCTGCGTGAGATTCAGAGTGACAATCAAGCTCCGGTTTCATAAGTACTCCTACCATGCATGAGAAGATGCCGCAGCCGAAAGTGACGTAGTGACTTGTGAATGGCGCTCACGTGCATGCGAGCATACAACCCATCCACAGCCCCCGGCACGTACAAGACCAGATATTAACACGATCTCAGAGCCGCAACTTACTTCACCAGCGTAGCGTCGCCGACGTCCTCCACCGCACTCTCTCTGCAACCTCCCCTACATCTGCCCATCATGGACAACCGCAACAAACCCTACGCTTACCTGCACATCCCGCTCCAAGGTTCCAGCCAACCTTTTGTGACCATCGCCGACTCCCCGCCCATCACGATCGCTCGTTCGTACCACCTCTACGCGATGTCTTCCTCCGCCAGCGGCTACGTCCCTCCGCCCGCGGCCCCGCTCGCCTCGCTGCCCGTCCCCCCGCCCGTCGCCCCGAACACCTCAGCGCAGGCGACCTTCCCCTACCCGACCAACGACTCGCAGCCGCGCCGCCACTTCACGGGCGGCGCCGGCGTCGGCACCTTCGTCGACCCCATCCGCGGACGCCAGAGCACCGCTTCCATCTACGGTACGTACGTGACAGCGCTTCCAGCCCTTCCTCAGCAGTCACGTCAACCTCCCCCACCCCATCGACGTCCACCCGCCGTCGACCGTCCGCAAGCTTCGCTTGCTGACACGCTAGGTCGTCTTCGCAGAGCACTCGGCAAGGGTGTACCCCGCCGTCCGCCACCACCACGTCCGCGTCACCGCGCTCCAGCTGGTCAACCGCACCGTGTACCGCGCCGCCCTCTTCCTGATGGACCAGCCCACCCGCATCACGTTCGACGTGCGTACGCCCGCTCCTCCTACGGCCGACGCCGCCGATGCCGCCGCCGTTCGGAAGGACGAGAGTTCCGTGTTCGAGAACAAGAGCGGCGAAGGCGACAGGAGCGACGGCAACGAGGCCGAGAAGGGCGGTGAGGGTGATAGCCAGGGCGTGGGCAAGGGTCAGAGCAAGGATATAGGCCAGGGCGAGGGCGAAGGCATCGAGGCTGAGAGCAGCAAGAACAATGTGGGCAACATCGGTGCCGAAGCCGAGAGCGCCGGCACGAACAAGGATCAAGGGAACAAGGCCAGGCGCATCGAGGGCAGCAGCATCGTCATGGTGGCGGACGACGAGGACAGCGACAGCATCCCGTACAGCGTCGGCGTGCCCGAGTTTGTGCAGCGGCTGGCGGTGGTGGGAGCGCCGGGGGACACGGTGGACGAGGCGATTGAAGGCTTGGAGAAGGCGGTGGTTGAAGAGCTGGAGAGGACTGTGGTGGAGAATATGGCGGAGGAGGAGGGCGTGGGATCGCGCGGTTTGGCGAAGTGAGGGTTTGGTGAAGGATTGGTGAAGGATGATGATGGTACGAGATGACAGATGACGGAGCTGCGCAGTGGAGGCAAAAAGGGAGGGAAAGGCAAGGACAACGAGAGAACTGGCTCAGAGCGTAGATGAGAGAAACACATGAAAGGTGCGAACGATGGGTCATCGGTCTGGATAACTATGGGCAATTTTTGGAACGAGGTGTTCGGGGGGTAGAGTAGTGCAGCTAGATGCAGGACTACTCGACGGAAACGCCACCGCTTTGCCAATCCATAACTTTTATGCTATTAGTGCCCTATTTTCTCCGTCACTTGCAGCCTTGAGTAAGAAACAAGAAAGGTATACAGTTTGACAAGGTGATGCCTATCTTCACCCCAGATCGGTCGCATGTGCAGTGCGCGCAGACAACAGCGTCCGACCAGCACATACAGACTGGATCAGTAATCTATGCCGAGGAGGTGCTTAGGAAGCAAGAGTTAATGTTATATCTGCACGAATACCAAGTTGGACAGGATGTGGAGACAAGATGAGGTGGAAATAGACACGACGCTAGCGAAGATGACACATGCATGTGCGACGATTGGACGGGAATAAGGGCGGCGAGGGGAGCACAGGGCGGCATCGGCAACGAGCCGAGCGAGGCAACGGCGTGGCAAACATGGAGTGGCAGACGGGCGAGCTCAAGGCTGATAAAATAGTCGGGCTGCGTGGGATCGACGAGGGCCAGAACGGGCGACGGAGGCGTTTCCAGCGGCGGGTGTTTCAGTTGCATGAACTCGGATCGGCGGCAGGGGGGAGCGCCGTGTGGTTGGTTTCCTCTGGGCTGGCTCGGTGGGCTCCTGCCTTTCCCAAGCCTCATCACCGTTACACAAGACGGTAAGCGAACCAATTTTCACAAGGCTCGCCGAGAGGACACGAAGCTGCTGAGCCGCACCGGTCAGCACTTTCTGCTGCTGCCTGCCGTCCCAGCGCCCCGTCCGTCGCCGTACTTCTACTCGCCCGTCCCCAGCCTGGCACGCTGATACTGACGACCCTCTGGCCGTTTGTTGAGACGGCGGCATGTGAAGCACCAGAAAGACCATGGACGATGCATGAGCGCCCCGATGCGGACATCTCAGCCACCACAGCCCCGGGCTGCCTGATGATCTTCACTTCTTCCAGCTGCCGGCTGACTCCTCTGGCCGCGCAAGAGCTGAGAGACGACGGCCCGCCGATGCCGCACCTGACCAGCGACGCCGCATTGACAAGTACCGGCCGCGGCCTCCCTCATCAGCAGTCTCGCAGCCTCCGTCCCGCCTTGGTCGGCCGGCATGTTGGGTTGGAGGCGGCGGGACGAGGGCGGCGACCGGCAGCAACGGCGCGTTCCGTCGGCAAGCGTCGCATGCGGTAAAGTGTCACCACCATCTCGATGGCTCTCGCAAGGCAGATGCGCTAACAATAGCCACAGCCGGTGCGAGATCGTCAACGGCACCGCTTTCCTCCAGTGAGGGCTGGGACTCGGACACCGCAAGTCCAGCGTTGACCGCAACTGCCGCGCCGTGTCGCCTCTGACCTCTCTCACGAGCTTCTTGTTGCGGCAAGTAGCGTCCGCAGGCTTTCACCGCAACATGAGAACGTGTCGTGGTGGGGTCGGAATGGGTGTTGCAAAGTGTGGTCTCCGCAGCAATCTCGCAACGCTTCCGGCGCTTAACAAATCAAGACGCCGCGTGACCGTTTGTGGAAGCATCCGGACGGACCGCGCTCGACTTCATAAAGAGCCCGAATCCCGGCCTCGCGCGGTCGGCAATTTCGCGAGGGAGATGGGATGTTTCTGGTTGACGAGGGGCTGCCTTGCGCAGGCGAGCGGACACACACACAACACCGAAGCAATCTCACGTAACAAATTCGACGGCCTATCCCTATCCGCGACGGACAAGATCTCGCCCGGCTGCACCCAACCCGGCCCTCGGGCTCGTCAGACGGTCATGGGGATCGCCAGGTTTTTGCGGCCCGACCCTCGCGCCGCCACTCGCCGCGACGTTCTCGAACTTCGGGCTTCTGCCACGGCCAGTGTTAGTCCTGATGCGAAGAGTGGGAACCTGACTCGTCGCCACGGTGAGGATATAGCACGGCAGACTTAAAGGCAAGTGTTTCGCCAACCCCCCAACCGCCAGCCCCGACATCTCCCCTCCTCGCGCCCGCCGACGACTGACGGCCGCCCAATCAGACCCGCCGCCTCCCGGACAGGTCAGCCCGGATATTGCCACACGGCTGTGGCTTACGATTGCCAATGGAGCGGGCCCGAATCAACGACCGGGGCACCACACCCTGGGCGCCTGGGACCCGGGACGCGACCTGGAGAGCCGCAGCACGTGGACACGCGCGATAGCCGACGACTCGCAAGCCCCGCCGACGCGCACGCGCGGATTCGAAACGACATCGACGATGGAGCCTCCTCTGACTTGACGCATGCCGTGTCACCGTGGTCGGGTCCGAGGGCGGCTGACGTTGGAGGCTCAAGTCTCGCAGCAGCAGCGCCACATCACAGTGCAGCAGCGGGACCCCAGCTCTCGGGCGCAGGGGCACGGCAGGGGCCCTCGCGACTCGGTTTAAAAGGGACATTACGTCGTCGGCAATCGCGCGTACGCTCAACTCCAACTCTCAGGCCCGTCCGTGTCACGTCGTCTGACCGGGTGCATCCGCGATCCGTAAGTGCCCGGGCCCGGGCTGTCGCCTTGGCAGGTGGGTTGCTACGTTGCTGACACGGGCCCGCGACGCCTGCTAGCTCGAGGATTTGCGACATCAGCCCTGCCCTGGTGGGGGATGGGGGATGGGATCCGTCACCTTTCGCCTCACCATGGGAGCCCGCAAAATCTGCACCGCAGCTGGCATCTGGCATCTGGCATCTCCTTGCTTCGTGGGCCGGCGGCCGCCCGGCAAGCGCGCGTGCCGCACCGCCCCGTAGGCCAGCGGCTCGGGCCGCCTGTGTTGGAGCTGAAGCTGGGCGGCCACTGCGGCGCAGCTCAGGTGGCCAACGCATCAAGCTGCCACGGTGCCACGGAAGCGAGCACCTGCCAGCACACGCCCTACGCGCTCGCAACTTGGCTAAGCTAGCACTTGCAGTTGCGCAGGGACCAGGGGGGCTGGTTGCAGAAGAGGCCGCCGGAGCTGTCAAACGGATGGCCCGCGCACACGCTCCCCGCAACACCACAGCCTGCGACGGCTGCCCCCAAGGCCGCCGGTCAGACGCCCCCCGTCGGTGTGTCGCAGCACCCGCGCTTGGTGGTGACGATGACTCCCACGCCTTGCCGCCCGGCGCGCTGCTCTCCCGCCGTGCGTCCGCCAGCGCGTGCCGCCCCGGCCATGACTCGGCGGCCTATGGGGATCATGCGTCTATTGGATCTGCGCCGAACAACGCTCAGACGCGGCGGTACGGTGAAAATTATCAACAGCGGGCTCCACCATCGCCATACCGCTTTTTCCCGTGGCCCGTGGTCCTGCACATCAGCCCGCGCCTTCTTTATTGTGACCAATTCGCCTCCCACACCAAGCTCAACATCGCCATTCGCCTCCGCAGTGCACCATCGTCGAATTTGCTTTCCTACGGTCCTTTTTGCTGTTCTGCCGTTCCTTCGCCGAGCCCCTTCCCCTTTGATATCTCCCACATGGTACGTCGCCGGCTCCCCCACCCCTCGGCCATGGCATCAACGCGCTGACTAAAGATAGAAGATGAACTCCAGCCGCTCAAGAAATCCTTCGATTCCGACCATGGTCAACATGGGTCGCGGTGGCTACGACACCACGGGCACCCCCAAGCCTCCGCGCAACAACCACCCCAGATAGCCGGGCAGGCCCCTCAGCCATCATCCATCATCCATCCTCCATCTCGGCCTCTGCCTCCTCCCCTTCGAAGTTTCGACGACGGCAACGAAATCCGCCGACCGAAACGGAAGGACGAACAAGCGTTCCTTCGGGCGCTTCCTACGACTCTGCTACTACCGAGAAGGCGCCGACTTTCGCCACCAAAGTCCCATCATCCGCCAACTCATTCTCCAACGACCAAGGCACGCGACACACGACTTTACCTCACGAACGTCGATGGCCGGAACGGCATCGCATCTCTCTCCTGATCTTCTCTGTGTGACACGCACGCATCCACCATCTACCGAACTTCATCCTTGGACAACTCATCAATCCTCCGACCTCGGCTCTCCCTCCCGGAGGGGGCCATTTCTTATCTGCCTCTTTTTTTTTTGTTTTTACGTAAGACCTGTACTGTGGAGGAACGACATGTAATGAGCGCGCACGAGTTACGGCGATATGCGTTTGTGTTTCAAACGAACTGGACCGGGAAAAGGGAAATGTTTTTTGGGGGGCTTTCTCTCGCTTCAAAGAAAGGGTTTCGCGCCGGTGTTTTAGCGTTTTTGATCATTTGGGTTGGCATCGCATTGTTTTTTCGATTTGCATCTGCATCTGTTTAGCGTCTGGGTTTTTGTTTCCATCATCATCTCCTGTTTTTCTGTCTCCGTATTCCCCGCATAGCCTGGATTTTGTTTCATTTTTGTTTTTTGCATCGAGCGTTTTGTTTTTGTATTCCTGCATGCAAGAGAAGGAGTCTACCGGCGCCAGATATGACTTGGTCTCTTCTGCTTTTCTGCCAGAGAAAGGAGTTTTTCTTTCCATCCGACTTTCATCGTTTACGAAGCGGAGGGGAATTGATACCCAATAGCGCAACAACAACAACAACAACATCAACATCAAAGTTTTTTCTTGCTCTCTCAACCATTTGCCATCGCATCATGATCACGAGCTCATCTGTGTCGTGCAATACACATTAATCCGCAACTTCAGCCTCCGGTTTCCCCCTCTTGGGCCCCTCGGACTTTACGGACTCCCGCTACCGATCATCACACCACAGCCGTCCCACCACCCAGCTTTTTGACGATGGGGGAACGAGAAGACTGACAACAACGAACAGCCGCCGCCCCATCAACGGTACCCGCTCGCTTCGTGCGGCGTACGGGCAGCTCGCATGCAAAGCTCGGCTGCTTGCGGCGTAGCTACACACATAGCGCCACGAGATGGCACGAAACCGCATCCGGTTCGGGTTTTCCGTCCCATCCACTTCCAACTTTTTCTCGCGGCTACGTACGCACCGCAAAAACCCGCGACTCCGGATATCTTGGGTGGGTTCACAAGTCAGGCAGGCAAAAGCCCACCGGTCACGAAAAGGAGCACGGCCACGGTGGTTCGGGTCGCAGCAGGTCAACAAGGCTACGTACATACATGCCTATATTTCCGAGGCTCTGGCGCCGCGCCGCCCGGCATGGCCTCGCTGCAAGGTCGAGGCAGGGCAATCGCACGCGTTTTGCGTCGCGCCCGCGCCCGCGCCCCTCGGCAGATCTTCTCTCTCTCTCTCTCTTCTTCGCACCCACCTCTCGCCGAGCGCGCGCGCTCCGTTTCGCCTTGATTTTTCGCTCACTGCGGCACGTGAAAAGGGTCCACACGCAACTCCGAGCAGCGCAGCCCGCCAAATGGGGCTGGTTGCGGGTTTGGCGGGTGGAGAAAGCGATGCCCACACACGACGATGATTATGACGACACCGTTTCGCCGTAAGAGGTTCGGATATGGACACGTGCGGGGTGGAGGGAGGGAGGAAAGGCACGGAGGGAGGGAGGGAGGGGGGGGGGGGGGGGGGGGGAGGGGGGGGGGGGGGGGGGGGAAAGGGGGGGGGGGGGGGGCGGGCAAAAAGCATTGGGGGCGGGCCCCGTCGAGGGAAAAGCATTGGGCGGGGCGCGTTTTGT
>JAFISB010000417.1:0-12882 GCA_022560015.1 Diplodia mutila | reverse complement strand
TACATGGGCCTAAGGGTTTTCGAGGGATCTTTGATCAACCACCAAGCTCGGTGTCGGTAGAAGATGGTTCACGTCGGCTTGCAATTTTCTGGAGTTGGGATGCCCTAAGTCGGTTATTTTCTTTGGTGTTGTTCTTATCCCTTATTTTGTTTCTACAAGACCACAGCTGCCGATAAATCCTTTACACCTTATTTTCGATGAACACTCTGATTGGTGGGGCGCGCTGATCATGTTCGATATGTTTATTGCATTGTTCCCAACTCTACACACGCATACACTAGCTAGCACGATCGTTCGCCGCCATCCAAGTACTTCTCCGCACAGCGAGCCAAATTCGTGGCGTAGGACACGACGCTCGCCAACACCTCACAGTCGAACGTGATTCTCTGTTCTGCGACACATTCGCGTTGCTTTCCCTCCGCATTTGCGTATTCCCCCTCTTGAAAAGTGTCGGGTCTTGGGCTTGACCGAAGCTGGCTATTCCGCTCATCTAGCTCGATGCTGACAATACTGTCCTCGGAGGTATCGCGTCGGGCGTTTTGCTCATCGTTTTGTGAATTTTCATCCGTGGCGCTTTCTGGACTTGCTTCGCCGAGAGAGTGCTCGTAGAGATTGATGGCCAACAAGAACCTAAAGCGGTTCAGCTGTGACTCGAACAATCGATCTAGTCCACCATCTGCAGCGCCTGCTCCAAATCCTTTATCTACGTTCGATGAGAGAGCTGTCAGATGCATCCGTATGAAATGATAGTGACGGCAATCGCACCCGCTATCTCTATTAACCATCGAATATTGTGAAGCATGGTCCTTTCTGCGTTGCTCTTGGAATCAAGCCTTGAGGCCTTCTGTTGCAGGACCTTGAGTCTACCAACCGCAGACACCCATCCCAGGATCAGGTTTCTATCTCTCACCACCCCGTGCTGGCTCTCTTTGACGAGGATGGGCAGATGAAGACTCCCCCGGCCCTCCTCTTGGCTTTGTGGATCGTCTGCGACGGTATTTTGGTCAAACATGGCGAAGTCATCAGCCCAATCCTCGGGTTTGTTCCAGGTGTGACTCCCAGGTGGCTGACAAACGCTCTCGTGGTTAGTCAAGAGAGCAAAAGAGTCATGATCGATGGCCATGGGGGTTCCGATTAGCTGCCGAGGTGCATGCTGCTTACGTTATCATCTCCCCCCATTTTGCTCTAGGGCTTGACTGGGGTCGCCACAAGTTTTAGGTCGTGCTGATTGCTTTAGAGTGGTGGTATTGTTCATGTATAAGTGAAAAAATTAAATATGTGTACGTTTCATTTCTTTTTAAGAGTCGATGAAAATTATAGCGTTACGTCCCTTCCTTAGATGGCGAGACGGCAAGGTGGCTCTACCAAAAACAATAATAATATTTTCAACAATTACAAAATTATGCCAAAAAAAAGGAAATGATAAGAAAATGTCCACAGCATATTGCAAATGTAACGGTAGGCTCCTTCCACTAAGCTTCGGAGTCGCTTAGCAGGTCGGGTGAACCGTAGGGTTTACCTTGAAGAGACAAGAGAGGGATGACCCAACAAGGAATTGAGTGTAATTATTGACTGGCGATGCACTCAGAGCTTTTATGTCTCTGGGCTGTATTGAACAAATGTACGACAAGACAAAAGGGCAAAAACCTATGAATGCATGTAACGGGGAGTGCGGGTCACGTAAAGGGTTCGGGGAAGTTATAAAGACACAACGGTTAAAGAATCAACTGATGCTTTCTTCGATTTCGCACCAGAGCCTGAACCTTGGTCCCGAAGCGGGTGGGCTCTCCATCCACACCCGTTTTCACGTCCGACCGTGGCCGCAGTTGTCCTTGCGATGCGTAGAAGCATTGGGCTTCTTTGCATATCGCGCCTGCTCGGCGTCGCCATTGGATGGCACCTTCTGCTTGAACTGGCCACGCCGCGTACCGGATGCAGCGTCGGTCGCCTCGCCGGGAGACGTGTGCCTGGCAACCGACGAGATCACTTCTTCACCTCGGGCGGGCGCCTCTGCCGTCTCGGGTTGTTGCTGCCGTTGCGCCGCAGTCTGCTGCTCCAGCTGCGCGGCGGTGCCCATTGTCCTTGCGTCAGCGTCGGACTCGGCGTCAGGGTGTGTGGGTGCGGGCGTGTTGGGCAACTTTGGGGTGATGCCGTCGGGGTTCATCGGCCAAATGCCTTGATCTTGGTACAGATCGAGGCCCTTTGCTCGAGCGGCTAGAGACTAAGTGAGGCCGTCAGCAAAGACGCGCGTGGCGGGAAATGGTGGGAGAAGGAAGCATATGGAATGACCTTCTTACTTGTTTGGACCAAAGAAATGATCGCCACGTACTCGCCTTCGGTACACATGGCGTCGTCGAGGGCCTTTTGCAGCTATGGCGGCTTGTGAGCGTTACGGAAAACAAAGGGGACCGCTGTTATGAACCGTGTTCAAGCGTTGCCGCCAGGCCTCCTGGCGGCGTTCTGCAGTATCATCCATGATCGCGGCGAGAGTTGTGGAAGCGACGGCGGCATCGAAGCTGGCAGCCTCGATGTCCTCGAGTCAGTCGAAATCGGGTTGGCTGTTGTTTGTTATGGTCGAGGGACGGCTTGGGGCGGGTCATCGTCGTCAACCTGAGACGGGGAGTGGCTCGTAGGCGCGGGACCGCCCGCCGGGGTTGGTGCGCTTACACAAACCAGCCCCCGCGGGCACCCCAAAATCCGTTCCAACAGCAGCATCCGTCGCAACTTTGCTTGCAACAGATGATGCCCCCTCTCCCTAGTAACTGCAAGCAACGCGACGTGCAGTCGCCGTAGCGCTCGATTTCAGCGCGACGTTTCGCACCATGGGCCCCAGGCGCATGACTACTGGACATTCAGTAGGTTATGCGCTTGGGCCACCTAACATGCGCTCCATGTCTGCTCTGCCTCTCCCGCCCAAATCAAGCCATCGCCCGTTCACTTGCAGCATCGCGCATTCGCGTGAGAATGGTGCCCGAATGACTGCAAGCGACCGTGGAGCTTCCTCGTCGTCGCGCTGGATTCCAGCCCGACGTATTCACTGGCGCTTTCGGCCACGTCGCGCTTCGATCGCCGATCCGCGTGACGCATTTCTAAGAGAGGAACTTCGCGCAATGGACGACTGTAAGCGCACCTGTCTACCAAAGATCAAGGGCCTTGTCGGGTATCGAAAGAACAGAGTCCAATACGTGGTTGGGCTCCTCTATGAAACAATTCGTGGAGTACCTTTATTCAAACTCTCTGTTCCGGACCCTCTACGGCCTGAAATACGCGCTCATATTCGGAAGGGATATGAAGAACTCATCTCTAGGGGCTGGTTCTGGCATGGCGAAGGCCCAGAACATATCCGTATCAGAGAAGACGGCCAGGCATACTTCACACTGTCCAAGATTACCAGAGGCCAACCCAAGAATGAGTCTCAGAGTATCACTGGAATTGAGAAAGTGATGCTGTACCTTCCAGAACAACCAGGATTGGGTTTGAGGCGCTCAAGACGTATGCAGGAACAAGACAGAACATGAACCAAAAAGTAGCGATTCTCCTAACTTCTCGAGTTACCCACGGAGATCCGCTGCATGATTTACGAGTACGTCTTGAAAGCCCCTGGCAGCGTATTCTGGATGGGGGATACTTCTGATGTGGTCAGCGAAGTGGGTGCGGGTGCGGACCGACTCAAGCTACAGGCCTGGTACGACGATAGCCTCATATACCTATCGCGTGAGGCATCCTCGTTCTTCTTCAAGAACAATAGTTTCTATGTCGATATCGTTCGGCTACTTTAGTTTTCAGAGTTTTCGGAATATACGCCGGAGATCAAGCGTATCACAATCTCATTACACGCAGGATCACCAGCCAGACCGTCCTACCAAGAATCCATTGAGGAGCTAATCGACGGCTGTCCTAAGCTCCAGGACATCAAGCTGGTCATCTACGGCGAACCCAGGATAAGAGTTTTTAATTCCTGGCTAGAAGAGCACTTGATGCTTCAAACGCTTCGACGAAAGTGGAGAAAATCTATTTCGGAGGTTCGATACCAACTAGCGGGTAGGGGTTTCGCAACTTCTACTAACGCTAGGGGACGCCGAATCGTACTAACATGGGTTGAAGCTCGTATTCATCAGTTCTTACAAGGGGAGTAATGTGTAAAGATTTTTTTTCTTATTACTCATCACACTCGGCTCACGGAGAAGATGGTTGATTATCCTACCGCCACCGCCGCTATCTTCAATTTCTGAAATACATTACAATTAAGGTCTTTTCTGTAATCTATCGCGCGTAAAGCCTAGTGGATCTGATTAGTTACAACATACACGTGTTGGGGCAAAAATTCCAGTCCAATCAGATGTGATACATGCTGAAACCGATTAACGGAGCCTTCTGGAAGACAGTGTTTCACCCATATATGTACAGCCCCTCCCGTTCAACACCATTCGAAACACCAAGGCTTTCTCTCCTCTTTTCCACTGTTTTAGTACCAACCTACAAGATATCCACCGCTTTTCGACATGTCTGCTCAGCGACGCCTACGGCCGGTAAATTTTTAATGTCGTTCATGTAAATTTTAATGGCACTCACCCGAATAATAGAACCGTCCGTTAGCTACCAACGTGGTCGCCGAAGTTACTCGAAACAGATCTCGCAGAATCCTCGAATCCCGCAAGAATATATGGAAGAATGCCGCCTTCAAATCCCTCAATAAAGAGGATCGCTGGATGTTCTACGAACGAGACCTTGAGCAAAAGAAGACAGTCTTCTCAACACTAGAGAAGCTTTCTTCATGCGGGATGAAGATGGATGCTTTGCAATTCATCTTAGAGAAGCGGGTGCGAGATATCACCATCCAGATCGGAAACGAGGCTCCGAAAGTCGAAGGCCGGAAAATCTTCATCCACAATCCGGAGCCAGACAGCGTGGAATACGCTATGGTTACGCAGGCAAAGTCACTGAAGATCAACATCACGACTGAATTCCCCCGACTGCAGGTTTGCCCTACGTTGTTCTTGCTAATATTCTCGCCGTTGTCGAGATTATGCGGAAGAGCGAACATCGAGGGCAAAGCAGCAGTGTCAAACTCAAGATCAATTCCCGGAACCCACATGGCAGCCTTGAATTCGACCGTGGTCGCGTCGAAAATTTTGCGAAAGCATTGCTCAAGCCTTTTGCTACCCTTTCCGTACCGGTCTTCCTTGAGTCAGCGATATGGCATCATACATACCTGGATGGGAAATCTATGCACAACCTGGCTTACAACGTGAGCTGGGCATCTTACGAACCTCGATCTGGTCGTACCATGCTTTGGTTTCAGCCCCATGAAGTACGCGCAGATGCTTATATGCGTTACTTGAAAACCTTCATGGCTTCAGACGCCATATCATTGAGATGTGGGCTTGAATTGACAAGCGAGGGAACTGACCGTGAGGTGGAGGCTTTAACTAATCTTGAGCTGGGAGCCATGGCAATTGATATTATCATGGGGCTGTTGAATGAAGCGTTCCTTACTTTCTAGGGTGTTGATGTGTAGTTGGGCAAACTCTTTCCTCATTTTTAAGACGAACAGTATTTGTTTAGGTGGCTCTCTTATATTCTATCTTGATCTATCCAGCTTTGTTTCCTGCCCTGAAAATAACGCATCGCCAATCAAGATCTTCAGCGAAGGAGACTAGCGTGCTCTACACCAAGAAGGCATTGCGGCCGAAGAAGAACAAGACCCTGGAACAGTTGACTACATATATACTGTACGTTCTTTTAAGCCATGGAAGATCCGCATGTCTTTACTTTCATCCTCCACCGCAATAAAATCCCTTCTCCCCCGAAGCCTGCAGATCGATAGGGCTTCCTGCCGCCAATATCCGAGTATGAATGCGGGTCAACAATCAACTACTGTGCGCAAAAAGAGAGCCGCAGGCAATCTTTCGCGTCGCAAAATCATCACTCCAGCCGAATTCGAGCAAAGACGGGACAAACTCATGGACTCTCTGTCAACTTGTGCTGAGCAAAAGGATGTCAGAAGAGCACGAAGAGAGCTTTTTCAGAACACGCAATATCTTGTTAATAAGGAGCGCAAAGATCAGAAGGTTCCAAGCAAGAGTAAGATACACAGAAACTGTAATACCAGCTAGCTAACTCTTTTCCACAGATCGGGTTTCGCACATAGGGAGCCACCTTCGCCCATTCTTTTGCAAGTTCGGCTTATGCAAGCCCCCAAAGTAGTACCGAGCTCTCAGATGAGACTATGGCGGAACCCAACGTTAAGCGATATGGGTACGAATGCACTGAGATATCTAGACCAAAATCGTAAATTTTACTGTTTGGTATGCCTCCGCTTTGCTCGCTTGGATTCCTGTGACGGATATGTGTCGGGGGTGACGTCAGGCTGCGTAATGCTACTCAACTGGCTTTGTTCGTCCGTAAGAGATGCTGGTCCGTCTGACTGAGAGAAAGAATAACTTTCTACGGTTTGCGAAAGCACCGCATGATTAGGGAATGACGCGCCCAATCCTTGAGGTACAGAGAAATCCAAGTCGAGAGGGATTTGTTCGATCGCCGAACTGATTCGGGCCATCTAAGTTGGCACCCATTGCTCGTAGATGCTCTTCGTGAATTTGTATGCAGTCCATTTATCCCTTCCCTTTTGCTCGGTAAAGCTAAATCCACGTATGAGGTGGCGATGATAGGTCGTCTCTTCTCCATCGACGACAGGGAAGTGACCGTGGGAAAACCGCTCTTCGGATCTCAGGCTCAGTGGCCTACAATGTTAGTTTGTTCGATAGCTTAAGGATAGAGACCATCAATGGAATCCACTCAACGAGGACAAATCCATCGATGTGTTGAAGATTTTTCAAGTTTATGTATTTTTATACTGATCTTTCGGTATGCTTAGCCTGGAGACGTGACAAAACTGCATGTCTCCTAGCCGAAGAGAAGAGCACTCGTATATTTGCTTCCCTTCTGCTCATAGCAAGCACGACTTGAGTGTTTGGCATAAAGAGGGAACCACATAAGCCAACGGAGGTAGGGTGCTGTTGAACTTGATAAAAATGTATTCTGTAATTATAATGTTGAGCAGTGCGAAGATGTAGGCGCTGTTTTAGGTGGACTGATGATATCTGAGCAGTTTCAATACATCTATTGCGACAAGAAGCTTGCGAGAGTGGTTGGTGAACGGAATACAAGCGTGAGGTAGTACATAAAAAGCGAAACAGTGTCAGAGGTAAATAGGCTATGAAAAAGAAAAAAAAGTCTGAGTGGTGAGGGTTGATATGTAACGATAAGAAGACGAGCCGACTATATCTCTTCCACGCCGCAAAGCTCAAGCAACCGTGGTGAATCAATAGTCATCTTTAAAATCTCGCGGCCTTCCTTCTCGAAACGGTATTTCCGATATTTCTCTTCGCCGTTGATGATTCCAAGCAAGTGATCATTGATGAGGCCACTGACTTGATGAAGGAAATTTCCGCGGTGATCTTTCAGAAAATGGATGAGATGTCGCATAACCGGTCTTGGGAGCCTTTCGAATCTGTGCTGCATGAGTCTCGAGTACTTCTTGCCTACGGGCTTACTTACGATGAATTTGGATTCTCCTCCGAAACAGGCACCAGAGCAAGGATACCGTAACCGAACTCTCCAACTAACGCATGCCAATTGCGTCCATAGCCAACTCTATTTTGGAGCGACTTTCGGTGTTTGCTGTACTCGCCATCCTTACTCGAAAGATGCGGATAACCCTGCCGCATCAAATAGTCTATCGCTTGTGTTGAGCACCGTTCACTTGGTCCTTGCGCGTGGTTCCGAGTCGGCTTTTCCTTTTGATACGCCGTAACCGCGTCGTCACGGCATTGCACAAGGCGAACAAGATAATAGCGACGAAGGATCGCTATTGCGAACTGTCTGTCATCGAGCACGTCCAGTGAACGTACTACGTGGCCAGCCGCATCGGCCGATTCTTGCAGCGATGACTCTTTGCGCGTTCGTGAGGCTGTAAAAGCTTCATGCAGCTTGAGTAACGCGCGAGGGCTGCCAATGTTGAAGAAATACCAGCTCAAGGTTAGAACGTTCTTCTGATCAATCCTTGCCCGTGCCAACTTGTCGGAAATCGCGGTTGGCGTGAGGAATTCTGGCGGTAAAGCAACTTCTTGGACTTCAGCGTGCCGAATCAAGACTGTGGCCCTCCGTTTCTGCTCTCTTTGCGAGATCACCTCTTTCTGAAGTTTCCTTTTCTTACCTCTCCCCTGTGCCGATGTTTCCCTACCTTTGATCGAGGCTTTGCCTTCGCCTATTCCATCTTCTCTCGATTTTCTGTTCTTCTTTGTCATTGCCTCGTCATCATCGCCATCGCCATCGTCATCGTCATCATCACCATCGCCATCATCATCGTCATCATGGCTGCCTTTCCCATCGCTATCGTCATCATCGTCTTCTTCCATCTCGCTCTCCTGTGCTAGGTCGTACTGCGGTTCTCCTTCTCTGCATAGATTCATCATGCCGTTCAATATTGAACCATCTGGGCAGCTCCCTTCTTTGCAAAACTGATACCCGTCCGTTGCCCAATCTTCCTCTGCAAAGTTCACAGCTTCCGCGATGGTTGTCCCAGCGCTGAAACCTTGATGATATGCTCGGCCGAATGTGTAAACGACCTCGGTAGGTTTTTGGCTCAGAACCTTGTAAGAGACACCCCATTCCTCGAGACAGGACTTGGTACTGTAGCTTGCATAGTGACGGAGGAATTGAGAACATGATTTCTTTCGAGATTCGATTCTGAGTTTTTCTTCCAAAGTCTCGAGGTGTTGAGGTTCTACAATGAACCATATCTTCTCTCCGGTGTAGAGGTAGTTCACAGAACTCAACCAGCCATCTTCCACATGCATGGCAAATGGAGCGCCAAACTTCGATCCAGACCAGTAGGCGTAAGGCGTATGAATGCCTGGAATGACTGACCTGGTCTTGGATAGTCGGTTTCCTTCTAGAGGGAAAATGGGTGAGTCTGGTGGGAGACCAAGTCGGCAGCGTTCCTCTCTTGTGCGAGCATCGAGGTCGACGTAGTATTCAACATCTCGAAACCAGTCTGGTGTTTGAAGAAGCGATTCGAAATTCTGCACACGATCGTCCGTTGTGGTATCTGTACTGCCCCTACATGTAGAGGGTAGACGCGCTATCCGCGATGATCGTGTGACTTGGAATGTCCCATTGTTGCGCGATTGGATCGAAAATCGGTTTTGTAAGGCTTTGAAGTTGCGATCAGGAGGGGATAGCGCATAGCGAGTGCCACCATTGGGCACGAGAATCTTGACAGCCCCCGTCTGATGCGCACCTAGTTCTCTCGCGAAGCGGATAAGACGGGGAAAGTTTTGATACTGTTTTTCTGTCGGAAGAAGTCGTAGTATGCCATCTTGCATCTCGTACCGAATTTCGTCCCCTGGAGCAGCAGGTTTTGGCTGTGGGGTGGAGCCTGCTAGGTCGCTCTCTGGAACAAGATCCTGCTGCCTGCTCTGAGGGGACTGAATGCTGCTCAGGACATCAGCGGGCCGGGTGCTCTGCTGGACAGATGTAGGTAGATCGCCATTCCTATCTAAAGTTTGAGGATCGTCGCCGTTATCATGCTCGGTATTGGTGCGGCTCTGGTTATCAATTGATGATGGCTGACAGGAAGCAGAGCCTCCCGATGCCCTGACAATTTGGTGACTGCTCGGAAGGGGCAATTTCTGGCTCTGTTGACCTCTGTTTTCGCCAACACTACCCTCCTGAGCAGGGTCTTTGGCGTTATCCCCCAAGATGCGTTCAGTTGTGCTATGATTCTCGATCGGCTGGTCGATCGGCTGGTCGGCCGACATGCATTTTTGCGCCTCGTTCGAGTTGGTGCGATTATCCGGGTGGCCGTTTGCATCGTCATCTGTGGACTCAATCTGGGCTGGCATGACACTGTTAGGCACGTTGGGATGTCGGGAACGTGTGCTTACCGATGACCGCGAGGTTATCCGCTCGCCGAAGTGCATCCGATTGAGCTTCACTGAAATCCGGGGAAGACGCCTCTGCGTAGAGTTGAGCATCGATCAGCTTGTTCTTAAGCTCCGCTTGGATTGAATCGGCCTTTTCTGGGGAAGCATCGAGCAGCAAACCAACAACCTGAGTAAGCAAGCTAGAGACATGTCGGATCGTCAGCTCAGCATCTTGCACAGACACAAGAACCTGTGCAAAAGTGCTGATGCGATCTTCGATGGTCTCGTGGTCGTCGCTCATGGTGATTGTGGAGAGTGTGTGATGGGGTGATCGAGAGTAGACGGGCGGCGTTGCCACATTTATCCACTGCACGGACTGTTTACACACGTGATGCACCTAGCTCCTGCACCGCAGGAGGTGGGGTCGCTGAAAACCAGTCAACCCCGACCCAGCGCTTCCTGAGGAAGTACCCCGTAATAAACCGATCAGAAATATGGAATTACCGTCGACTAAAAATTTTGAACACCGATTCGACTTTCTCGACCTTGCAGTGTCTACGGACGAAGATGGTGGGAGCGGATACGCGACCGTGCGTCGTGACGCGTTGCGCGTCTTAGGAACGCCCCGACTATCGTACTTTCCACCGCGGCAAGCTAACCGTCCAACGCCGGTCTTGCGCATCGATCGCAGCCGAGCGACCGAAGGAACCGATCTGGAATGATAATATTGACCTGCTAGACGCGATTGCCGAGCAGAACTCAGTGCTCATCGACCAGAACGAGGCCCTGATACAGCAAGGCGCTAGAAATGAGGACGTGGTTAAATGGCTATCCAACGCGCTGGATATATCCGAAGAGACGCAGTCCACGTTAGGAGAGCGCGTCGGAAAGGTGGAGAAGCAGATAGCGGCTCTCGTAGAGCCGACGTGCAGAAACCAGAGCTCACGGCTACAGATCAAGGCCTCGTACGCGAACGTACTCCAAGGAGCTCCGCCGACACCTGCAAACAGCAGTCCATAGTCCACCGCCGCCGTTCCAGTGCGCATAAATCACGCGACCATCCCTAAGGCTCAAGCGATGCTGCCTACGATCGAGCTCAATCACCCGTCCCTGCTTCCGACGCCAGAGCTACGACCATCAGCAACCTCGACAGAAAGGCGAAGCGCAATGCGTCAGGTACGCAGGCATCGGACATATAGAAGATAGCCACGGCTTCGAGTGTGGGAAAAGCGCAACTTGCAGGGACTTCACAGGGCAAATGACCGAGGCTGTCCGAATTACAACAGGCTGGTGGAGCATATGGCGGGACAGTCGTAATTCTGAAATGGCAGGGAAATAAGAAAGCTAGTAACACGCCTGATGACTGCAGACATGTGTGCACAGACATGTGTGCAGTATGAAGGATTGGGGACGACGAGCCGTGGTCGCAGGGCATCGCGAAACCCCGGAAAACCGCCAAGAGCGCCTCAGTTTGTTGCCCTGCCCTCGTGTTCCTGCATCGCCTTTACTTTTCTAGTAAGCTTTGCTCTCTGCTTTGCCCTTTCTCCTGACATTCATTTAACTGCTGCCGAGTTCGCACCCTTGCTTCTCACCAGTCTTGGCAATTGTCAGGGTCTCCATGCCCCCTCCCCCCTCCCCCCTCCCCCAAGATGGCACACTCTAAGAGTGTTGCGGCTCTTCAATTACTACAACCCCGAGGCGTTATTGAGGTGATTTTTTAACACTCTCGTGTATTCCCCTTGTCTGCTTCATCTTCTGGAAGTAAGTCCGACCCGAGCTCTGGCCATAGTCGCAATAGCTCTCTCCGTTCTGCGCTTCCAAATCGGGACGACCCATTTAGCAGTGAGCGAGATGATGAGCTTTCTCCGCAACAGACTATTAGACCCCCTAGTTCTTCGGATAATTCGATTCACCAGTGAGCTTCGCACCGCATTGCTCACCGAAAGTCATGAATATAGCAGCCCAGCGTCTCCACAATAATCAGACAATAACTTCTCCCGTTCTGCGATTATGTTTACACATGTACTCCACCAATTCTCTGTAATGTTTGTAAGGATGCGTTGAATAGTCGTGGAGATATGTAATCTCGGATTCCACATCATGCTCTAATTCTTTCGTGTTAGCACTCATCTTGTTAATCACTCTAGAGACAAGATAAAGAGGGAAAAAATAGGATATTGGTGCAATTCCTGAGTAAAGTCTGGATTGGCAGAAGCTGCTGAAGAGTAAAGCTAATGTTGGGAGAGAGTTCACTCAAGCTACAGTGCCTAGCCGGTACAGGGCCGATAAGGCTACAAGGTATAAAGTTCAACACATGTTCCATAAAGAAGCAGCCTTCCTTTCTTCTTCTTCTTCTTCTTCTTTTTTTTTTTTTTTGAACAACAAGACTATTGAGAAAACAGTAATGACCAGAAAACAAACAAGCTAGTCGTTGACCAAGATCACCGTCTACAGAGTCAGCCGATTGTAGCCGGCCAAAACAAACGACTATGTAAAAAAGAGAAGAATACCTCGCAATAACGAAACCTAGCGGCATTGCTGGACATAGTCCTGAAGGTCCGGGAAATCATGCATATTGAGGACAGTCTTCTTGACGACGGCCTTGACTTCTGGCTTCTGCTCATCAGAAACACCGTGGACCTTGGGAATTCCCCATTGATCCCGGATGCGATAGTAGGCGCAAGTAAGCCCACTGGCCGTTCGCTCCTGCTCGGGGTACGTTGGCCACAAGCCGCCTTCTTGATGGGGTCGCTTCTGGCCGGCAGGGAAGCGCTCGCGGAACTCTTTCTCAATCTCCTTCCAGGCCATACCGCGCAAAATAGCGCAGACCATGATGAAGCCGCGCTCTTCTTCGCCGTATGCACGGCGAGGCTCGCGACGAGGAGTATCGGCACGACTGTTCCTAGATGAGCCACTTGGAGAGCTTTGGTGGTAGGTGGAGGGTGGGTCGGGA